>PVLA01005153.1:0-154827 GCA_004027455.1 Hydrochoerus hydrochaeris | reverse complement strand
GTGGGTGGTGGAGGTCTCTGGGCCTTTCATTTTGCTTACAGTTTTTCTGCAGCGCACTTGCTAGGGAAGTACCACCCCGAAGTCCACAGCGGATCTGCGAGTTGCATGTTCAGAGCTGGCTCCTCCCCCTATGCCAGTCAACCAGTTTATGCTTCAACAGGTTTGTGTGTTCCCTGGGGATGCCACTGGCCCAGGAAAGCCTTGTCCCTGGCTATTGGGTTTCAACCAGGGGCATGGCCCAGCCCAAGCAGATCCCACCAATCTGCTTTGGAGTAGGAGTCATCAGCAGACGCTGCCTAGGGCCCCGATTCAAGCCCGCCCTGCCCAACTGCAAAATGTCATCCAGCCAGTCCTCCCGGTTTGGCGATTCCAGTTCCCGTCACTCACCAAAGTTTGAGCAGCTTGACTGGCTGTTTCCACTCCCTGTCTCAGGGACTCCCCCAGCTGAGGGTCTGGAGCTCACCAACCCCCGTTCTCGGCAGGGCCACGATCTCAGCAGGATCCTGAGTCGCCTGACTTTAAGACGGGCTGGTACAGCGATCGGGGCTTGCCCAGCTCCAGCCCTCTCACCATACTTCCTTTTCTTCTTTCTTTTTCCTCAGTTTCTTCCTGGGTCATGAGAATTCCTCTCCTTTTGTCTAGCATTCTCTGTGTTGCCAGATTCCAGCACCTGAGTTGTTTTTATTTTTTTTTTTCCTCAGCGAAGCTCTCTTATCATGCCGCCACTCAGTCGGCCATCTTGCAATCCTCAGAAAGTATCTTTAGGCAATGACATTATAGTTACAATAAATGGAGACCGATTTTCCCCTAAAATAAAACACTTGACATTTATAAATAAGAAATAATAAGTCAAATATCTTGTGAAAACTTGGGCTAATAATTTGTAATTGATATTTAGAAACAACCATAGAAACTGTACCTGTATGCTTAGTTTTCACTTTCAAGGTATTAAACAGATAGTTTTTGATTAGCTGAACCTATTTATTCCTAGGAAAGGGTGTGTTTGGAAGTGTGCTGCTGGAAGAAGTAACAGGAATAATGTTAGAACCATTAATGGAGAAAGAAAGTACTGTGGATTCTTTATTTTTAATTGGATGAACTAATGTTTATAGTAACTATCTGTGTGCTCATGTGCACAAAGTGATGTATGACACTTTTATATACGGGTAAAAAAATAAGCCTTTCAAGTAACCATGAGGACTGGAGAGAATAAACATAAGCATTTCTTTAAGGAACAGACTTTGCTTTGAAATCTTTTTATTTTTTAAATATTCCATTGTTTTGTAGTGGAATTTTAAAAGGATCATCAAGAGATGATTTTTATTTTTCTGCTCACAGAATTATGTGCTCAAAGGAAGGATTTTTTATTAAGGCATATAAAGGCAAATGGAGAGACACTCTGATTACATTTATTGCCATGTTATTGTGCCATCTGCTGGAACAGAGCATTCAGGGAGACTTGTAGTGTGACAGGCACATCCTCTAGTCAGCTAATTTATCACAGCCCCTCAGCTCGGTGGCTCAGCTGCAAGACATGTGTTGGAGTCCCCTTCCCTCTGTGTCCCTGAAGAACCCTGCCTACAGCTGAGCTGCAGAGATTTTCATTCAATCATCAGAAGATGACATTTTATTCCATACAATACATTCTGTAAGTGATCAAAACTGGATTATGAGCTGGCTAGAAATTTTATTTTCTATGTTTTAGAAACCGTGTTGTGTTAAAATGAGAAGTTGTGCTTTAGTAGAGAACAGCAGCAGACAGTGGGATATTTGAAATTGGACATTATGAATTAAAAATCAGAAATCAGCATTTAAATAAGATACTTATATTCTAGTCTGTTTTGGATATGGCGCTACAAAGACACAAAGGTAAGTAGTGTGAGTCCTGTTCTCACAAAATAGAGCAGTTGGAATAGGTGACATTATGTGACCACAATAGGCAATCCCATGTCTCCCTAGATTACTAGTAAGTTGTTTATTTTATTTGAGGCATAGCAGAAGTCTCTGCTCACCTTGGTCTCCCAGTGACCTGGGCACTTCTTTTACCGCATGAGGAGACAGTAGCAGCAGCCCACATGGGGCAATTAAATGCTTTTTCAGGAAATGACACATGATATTTCCTGTCACATTTTATTGACCAGAAATTTCATGGTCATCCCTAACCTTAGGGGGAGTTGAAAATAAAATCTATAATCTTTCAGAGGAAAAGATTTAGAACATGTATAAAAAGCACTAATGACTGCTCTAAGGAATCCACTGTGCAGCTGTAGATGCAAGATACACTTGTGGAAGTTTAAGGATAAATATAAATGCAAAACAATAAGAAAGTCTTAGTTCAGCTCAAAACTTAATAAGGCACTTTGCCTGGCCTGGAGACTATAGATTCTGTATGTGCAAACCGACCACAAGAAACTGACATGGGGTTGGATGACCCACGCCTGTAATTCTTGCACTCTGGGAGACTTAAGACAGAGGCTCCCAAGTTCGAGCTCAGCAGGAGCAATTTAGCTACTTAGCGAGAACTTGTCTTAACATTTAAAGAATTAGAAAAGGTCTGGGGCTGTAGCTCAGTGGGAAGGTCCTGAGTTCAATCCCTATTATTGGAGAAAAAATTTGATTTATTAGAGTTACACACACACACATAACCTAGGCAAAAAATACAAGATAGGAACTATGTAAAATAACAAAGCAAGAGATATAGTTCATGTACCATATCAAAAAGGTTGGGCTCCTAAAAGTTTACAAGGAAAAAATGGGCTTGGTTAGATTCTTGTTTTAAATAAGTTGTCAGTGGTCCATAGAAGAAAAGATAACCTTAAGGGAGGCAAGCCCAGAGGCAGAAGACCAAGAAACCCAAGAGGAGAGCCCTAAGTCAGTACAGTGAGAGAATAACAGAAAAGGGAAGGCACATGTGGAATTTTTAGGATAATGAAGAGTAGGACTTTGTAAGTGATTGAACTGTAGACAGTGACAAGTCAGAGATGAGTTTCATATTTCTAGCGTGGGTGAATACATTGATGGTGATAAATGTGATAAAATGTGTGGTATTTCAGTGAAAGGGGACATTGATGTGGTTAATAAAGAGTTTCAAATGCTGTAAACCTAAACTCCATGAACTTGAGGACTGTGTCTTGTTTAATGCTCTATGTAATCCCAGCCCCTCAAACCCTTGAAAGGTGCCTAGCACATAATAGGGATTCAGTGAATATCAGTGAGTATCAGATAAATGTATAGATTTGCTGGACCAGTAAAATTTTCATGTATGGAAAGAAAAGATCATGGCTGTGGTTGGTAACCATTGGATGGAAGGACGTTTAAGGCAGCAAACCATAGTGATGTGGTAGTGATGGTGAACGAGAGGTGGTTTGGAGGAAAGCAATGTGGTTGCTGCTCAGTGCAAAAGGAAATGGAAGAAAGATGTGGGACCTAGGAGGAAGCTTTTAGTTTTTTATTTGCAATTTCTCACACCTAATTGGCCAACCAGTGATAGTCAAGGGTAAAGAGACTTAGACTAAAGGATATTAAACTAGGTTTATCAGTTATAAATAGCTGCAAATTCTTCCAGTGGCAGCTGCTAGTGAAAACCAAAGGGCTGTCTTTGTCCATTTGTGGTACAAAAGTGGTTTTGGAAATACCTGTCCTAAAATTCCTACAGATGGTTAGCAGTGCCCTGAGAAGTAACATCTTGAAGGAAAAAGGAAACCACTTGATGCTGGGAGATATGAGAGTCTAGTCTTACTACTCACTAGAATTTGAACCTTGGATACAGTTCTCCATGTCTAGCTCAGAGGGGAGTTTTTGGACTAACTGGTGTGTAAAAGCTTTGAAAAAGCAAACAGAAGTGCAAGGCAGAAGACTGGGACAGGAAGTACTAAATCAGTATTGCAAGGAAGGATGCTTTCTCAACCTCTTCATCATTAAAATGTTTATTTTTCTTAGTTTGTTGAAAAGAAAGACTTGTGTTACTGTTTCTTTTTCTTAAGAATCTTTTTTGTTTATGTGTTGTATACTGAATAACTACTTTAAAGGTAATGGTACACAGAGTAATAACTGTTGCTATTCTCTTATTTGATTATGAAATATTTTATTGTTTCATAAAGTAAAAAAAAAAATCAAATATTTGCTCCTTTTTCTCCTTTTCCTGTGATCATTTTAGATATCACCTGGCCATACAGACTTGCAGATTTCAACAACCTTCTTTCTCTTTCATCCTTGAATACTTAGCAGAGATTCTCCTCCCATGACATCTCCAGCAAATGCACACTATTTATTTTAGGCTCACATCTGCCCACTTGATTTAGTTCCTTAGAATGTTTTAAAGAGATCATTGTCATAAAGGACTATTTGGTCCTTCTGCCTCTTTCACCTCACATCTATGATACAATGGGAGTGATGAAAGCTTCTGAGGAATTGACTGCATCATTTTAGGATTTGTGCCAGCTGTGAAGAAAAGTCTTGCGATGCTGAGACAAATTCTCAGCACCTGGAGAAGGCAGATTTTAAGGATTCAAGAGAGGATGATTATGGTTCTCTGTCTGAAGAGCGGACTCAAAGGAATTGGTGAGCTTTCAAAGTTACAGCTCTGTCTTGGCCATTATGTGTTTTGTACATGATGAAGACGGGAGGACATCTAGAGCCAATGTGGGGACCTGCAGGAACCACCAGTACTTTCCAGGTTCTTATTGTCTTGTTCAGTGAATCAGAGGGAATGACTGGCAAATGTAAAAAATGAACATTTATTTAGGGCAAAAATAAGATCAAGAAAAGAAAAAGGGAAAGAAGCATAAAAGAAGTTCTTAAGGAGAAAAGGATACTTGCAAGGAAAAAGAGAAGATGTGTTCTGCAAGCAGAATGGGACCACTGCAAGAACAAGAGGACAGTGGTGGCAAAGTCAATTGCTGCATTTTTTTATATAATCTTTGAGAGTTGATCCAGGTGGTCCCACTTGATCTTGTGCTTGAAGATTGGTGTCAGTTGCTAGGCTGAGCTTGTTCTAGAGTCAGAAGATTTGTGTCAAGTGCCAGGTTCAGTGTATTCTCCTGTCAGGAGATCGGTACCAAGTTCAGGCTTTGGCTTGGTCTCGTGTCAGGATCAGAGCTGTTGCTCTGTGCCTGTAGTTAACAAGTCTCCAGTTGGCCTGTCGTGTGCTCCAGCCGCGTTGCTCTGCCTTTGCCTCCTACTTACCTGCTGAGACACTCAGATTGCAAAAGGGCAGAGCCAAAAAGCAGAGAGATCCATTGCCAAAGATTACTAAGAGAGACGGGGTCTCATAACAAATCAGAACCACAGGCCAGTGAACTGAGGCTTGCAAAAAGGAAAGGCTAAGGATAATGGAGGCCTTTTTAGTTCAGAGCAGGAGGAAGGAAGGAGCCTGCTGCTTGAGGCTAATGGTGTGATGTTGATGGATGACATGCAGAAAGCAGAACTCCTTGCCTCCCATTTGCTCCTGTCTTCTCTGTCAGGGAGAGTGATCTTTGGACTGAACAGGGTAGAGTGAACATTGTTAAGAGAAAATTGAAACCCAAGATGGGTGAGGAGATTATGCGAGAGCATGAATCCCCTGTAAATGAGCCTAAGTTTCTGGCTCTGAATGAATTACAAACAAGGCTCTGGAAAAATGTGCAAACAAGTTTGCTCACCTAAGTTAGGACAGTTAGATGGTGGAGGCGAGAAAGGCAGGCTGACCAGAAAGACAAAATGCCACAACCTGGGAATTTTAAAATCCACAGCTGGAAAGTGTCTAGATATGTCATTCAACCCTTACCTGTTACATAATTAAATGTACCTGTCGAGGTGTTTTATGGATATTCAAGGACTCTTATGACAAAGCCAGTTTATCTGGCTAGTATTTCATCCTCTTAATGTGTTAATAAATCCTTAATGGAAAGATTGTTTTATAGTTGACGACATTATTCATTCCTTTCTCCCTTTTCTGTCTTCTTTCCACAAACATTTGTTGAATATATATTATACCAGTGCTTTGTAGGAAAATAAATATGACCTACTTCTTGCCCATTTGTGCTTTTAGTCAATCACAGGGTAACCATCTGAATTCAGTCAATCAGTCATTCAATAAATATTGGGTGAATGCAGAAAGGGCAAATACAAATTTAAACTAAAATTAAGAACCTTAATTCTCTCTGGTTTGTTGTTGTTTTGTTTTATTCTGCCTTTTTGAGACAGGATTTTACTATAAAATCAGGATGGCCTTGAACTCCCTTTGTAGCTTACCCTGGCCTTGGTCACTCTCATTGATGCTATTGCCTCAGCCTCCCAAGTGCTAGGATCACAGGGATGCGCCACCACACCCTGTTGAAAATCAGGGAAGTAAAAAGTAATTGCTCCTCTCTTCCTTTTCTCTTTCAGAATTTTCTTTGTCTTTTCCCAAGTATGCAAGTGTTTTTTTAAAAAAGTTGGTACATGTTTGTGGTACATGATAATTTCATTCCTCACAGGGAGTTGATACATGTACATGCCATTTCTTAATTCATTTTTTTTTTTTGGCTTCCTCTGCTTCCTTCCATCCTCCTTCCTGAATCTCTTGGATCCCCTTCATTTATACCATTCATATATATATATATATATATATATATATATATATATATATATACATACAGTCTGTGTCATTTTCCCGAGTGTCTCTGCAGGGACCTGAGAACAACTTCTTGGAAAGGAATCATTTAGGAAGGCATTAACTTCCCTCTCCCAAGGGCAAGCAGATCCAACCTCAGCTGTCAGCTGCCTCCAGATCACTATGGTAAGCTGTGCCTACTTAACCGTAAAGAGGGGGTTTTCTCTCTGTTTTTGCAATCTCTTTAGCAGATTGCCTGTGATCTGCATCACTTTTTGGTTTAATACTTATTCAGTAATAAAATTGTTTGCTTTCTCTTCTGCCTTTATGGAAAGGTTTCCTATATTGGGTGGTGATTTTAATTTTTATTAATTTAATTTTCATTTTTAATTAAACTCTCAAAGAGTGGCTGGCACATGCTATGTATGAAGCACACATGCTTAGTATGAGGTAAGAATTTCATAGTAATATTGTGAACCAACTCAAATACTCCAAAGTTGAATTACAGAATCTCAAAAATTAAATATTATGACATTTAATTTGTAAACACTTAATTTGTCAAGTTTCTTTGTTGTTTTGTGGTGTTAAGATCATCAGAGGCCACTGTTTGGACCAGACCAGACCAGACCAGACCACATCAAACCAAAATGGAATCACTCGTGCTAATTGCTACCTAATCAAACTGAAAATTTAAAGAAACATCTAGACTTCCAAACATACCAGATCTCAAAAGGATTCTTCCTAAGATGGTGTAATAAGGAAGTCTCCTCAGTTTTGATCTTTACAGAGAAATAGTCTGATATTAGACAATCCATTTTCACTCTATTATTGTTTTCTTGTTCACACATTATAAACCTCACTGTTTGGCTATGCCCAGTGGGAGCTTTCAGAGTAGAGAATGGCAGTTGTGCCAATTTATGAATCACAAATAAAAACAGTGTACTAAATTTATTGTAATTTTTCTTTTGACAAAAGGGCCACATTTTTGTGTTTTGCTGTTTTTAAACCTTGTTATTACTAATCTCTATTGTCTAAATATCTCAAAAGGTGAATTTTTTTGACCATCCTTCATTGAAAATTTTGATGAAATATTTCTGATTTGAACAAATATGGGTCAAATATAAAATGGCTCATTAATAAAAGAATTCAGTATCACTGCAGGACACTTGAGTTGATTTACAAATGATTTATTCAAAGCACAAATATTTTCAAAATCCTACTATGATAGGCAGCATAGAAAAAAGCCCATACCTTTGTATTTCCAAAAAAATTGTATACTTCAGTTAAATCATGTAAACATTATAATATTTACAAGTTCTTATAGTGAGAGATACTGTTCTGTTAGACCATCACAACAGGTTTGAGTGCACATATAAATTATATTGAACCACACCAAATTCCAAAAATTTCTCTTCCATTTAGTTAGAAAGTACATGGTTTTACCATGGTCCTGTGCTCTACCAGTATTTATGTTGAATTATAATGCAAATTTAACTTTATCTTTAAACTTTTTAAAAAACTGAATTTTCAGTAGCACTGATTCATTTAATTGAATGTATAATAAAATCTTGCTTTAATAATATCAGATATTTTACCTTCAACCAAATGAAATTTCAAATGACTTATTTTGATACCACAAATTGGATGAAAACCAAACAAACTCTTACTGAAAATTACCATTTCCAGCATGAAGCATCTAGTTATACTAATTTAAAAGCAGGCATCATTTGTTTTAAACATTTCCCTGCCAATGGGCCCAACACATTAACATATATCTCTTTGTAGGATAAAGATTTTTCCTCTACATCTTAGATTTATGGCTAGGGTCCCTCTGATAAAGACAGCTGAAGAGAAAATCACACATATTTACTCAACATGAGTTTTATATGACATGAGACACTTCACGAGAAAATGATTTGAAGAAATGGCTACACATAGGTCTTTTTATGCTAGGTATGAGGAAGTGTAGGCTGTGGAGAAACAGGACAGGGCAAAGTATATAACCTAATGTAATGAGCTGAAGTCTGTTAGTTGAATTCTGCTCTGTGATTTGTCATCTTCAGAGATAAGGATATTCTTTACTTCTGGGTATATGGAGGCCACCTCTCACAGGAAGGTCTTATGATCTGCTCCTAGGGAGTGAAAATCCTTGCTAGGTTTTATGATTTGCTTCAGAGAGAAGTGTGGAGGAAAGTGACAGTGACCTTTCCACTTCCATTTTTCTCAAATTTCTTCAGCTACAGATAGTAAGGAAAGGTGCCATATTTTGGAGTAATGTGTCATGAACCTCACCAACTTCATTTTTTGCATGTGTACAAGCAACTGAATAAAATTAATTTAGAGGAGCCATTTTTTACCCATTATGTACGGGATATATAACTGTATGTACCCTACGGTCTTATGAATTAGATACTGCACCTTAGCAGATTTGGGTCTTCCAGTTTTCATGTTGTCATTGATATCATATGACTCCCATGGAACATGACAAATGTTGATAAACATTTTGGAATGCGTAGTTTTGTCATCAGTGTTATCATGGACAAAGTATTTGATTTTTCATCAAAAATCCCTTTGATTTTTTTGAGCCCATTAATGCCAAACTATTTACTGAACATTCAAAAAAAATGTTATCATTATTTTTAAATTTTATTTATTTATTTTATTTTGAAGGTAGTAAAATACAGCAGAACAAGACAGGACATGGCCAACTGAGGCAGTGCAATGAAATTGGTAGAGAACCTCACAGCAGGCCACTGGGACAACAGCAATAGGCACAATAGTACATCTGGTTTTCTTCACAATAGTTGTTCCTTCAATCAGAGCAATATCAAAGGAAATACCGAAATTATGAAAACAGAATATTGAATAGAGCAATACCACTGATCAGAACAGAGTAAAAGAGATAAAAATATTTGCCCTCAAAGAGATGGCAGAAGAAAATCCCCCTTATTTGCCATATTGCCTATAGTCAAACTCTCAAGACATGCTCAGATCTCTGGCTCTCACTTGCTAGCAGGGGGATGTTTGATTCTTAGTCCGCACCCCGGTAGGCTCATAGCCACCCACCAGAGGGTTTAACTGGCTGCCCATTTTCCCGGTGCCCCAAAGTCCAACATGGCACATTGCAGGTCTCAGGAAACGCTGATATGGTTCTCACCCTGGGGTGGCTGCTGCTTTCCAGGCCACAGCCACTTACCAGAGCGGCATGCTGGTGGCTGCCTGTCTTCCCAGCGCCCGAAGTTCCAACATGGACTGTCACGAGTCTCTGGAAACGGTGATATGGCTCTCATCCAAAAATGTTATCATTAATAAAACAATTTATTAGTTATAGATTCATACAGCCTTTCTTTCTTTCTTTCTTTCTTTCTTTCTTTCTTTCTTTCTTTCTCTCTCTCTCTCTCTCTCTCTCTTTCTTTCTTCTTTCTTCTTTCTTCTTTCTTCTTTCTTCTTTCTTTCTTTCTTTCTTTCTTTCTTTCTTTCTTTCTTTCTTTCTTTCTTTCTTTCTTTCTTTTCTGTACCAGGGATCAAACTCACAACCTTGTGCTTGCCACTGAGCTAAATCCCTGGCCCCTCATATAGCATGTTCTTAATGTTAAAATCAATGTAGCAAGAGCATTTAGACACTCTTTCCTATATTATATGGCAGAATGTCAGGGCTTGTAGCTCCCTTATATATTTCACATATATCATGATTTAATGTCCCCTGTTTTCCACTTGCTGAAAAGAGTAACTTCAGGCATGTCTCAGATGAAATCCAGGATTGGTGCACAAGTGGCAAAGGGCAGCCAGCCCCAAACTTTCATCATTATCCTAGATGAAAATATTTAGTAGTCTCTACCTGCTGATGTATTAGCATATTGTTATGCAAGCATTCAACAAGCTGACCTGGAAAGGAAGGTGTCATGTGGTATTGCAGATTGAATTATCCAGATGTAGATGCTGAGAGGAAGTTGGGAATCTAGGATGTTTATTTGGGACAATTACCTGAGGAAGAGGAATTGGCAGAGGAAGATGTCCCTCTGTGATAGGAGGTTGATAAAGTCTGGGCTAACCTCATAGGGATGTTGGGGGCAAGCATGACCCCACTTCCAGAGGACTTTAGCAGCTAGTGGGAGCATTGAACAACCCTCCCCTCCCCTGCAGTACTTCAGTGGGTTGGCAGGAACATCAGTGACCCCTTCACTCACCAGAAGACTTTGGTGGGCCGAGGGGAACCTTAGCAACCCATCCCCCACCCAGAGAACCTCTCCAAGCAGGTAAGAGTACAGGTGAGTGCCCTTCACACACAACCAGAGGACCTTAGTGGGTAAGCAGGAGTCTCAACAAGCCCTCCCCCCACCCAGAGGACTTCAATGGGTAGGCAAGGGTGTGGGTGACTCCTATCCACACCGGGAGAAACCTGCCTGGGCCTCCGACATTTTCTGTGACACAGTAGGGCCCCAGCTAGGGCAAACATCATTGGCAGGTGGGTCTAACAGCCTGGAACAGTATGAAGCCAGTAACAATATGAGATAAGGGTTGGTTCACATCAATACTTCTAGGCTAGTTGGTCCAGGAAGAATTCAGGACTCACTCAACCAGCTCTACAGGAAGAATTCAGGTGACTGGCCCCTCCCCTACACTGTGTAGCTTGGCAACTGGATGAATGTCAGCCACACAGTAAAACACTAAGAAATATATTACAGATAGCTGAGATTAGCAGGATTCAAAAGACTGAAATATCAACCAAGGGATGAAAGTGACAAAATGTAAAACAAAATGCAATCTCAAAGCCCAGCCCATTTGGAATAAATACAGGAGACATAGGTATAGAGGTTGGAAGTTACACACCTAAAATTTCTGAAAAGATAGCAAGTGAAGTAAAGAAACAAATCCGCCAGGCTACAGAGTAAATCAGATCAGAAATAATCTCTCAGGTAAAAAAAGAAATGACAACCTTAAGGAACTGTTCAGCATAGCTAGAGAAGGCATAGATTAAAAAGTAAAGGATGTAAGAAAATGATGGAAACCTTGAATGAACAATATAGGAAAGAAATAGAATGTATGAAACAGATTCAAAGAGATATTCAGGAAATTAAAAATTCCATTGAAAGCTGGCAAAATTATTTGAACAAAACTGAAGATAGACATTCAGACCTTGAAGACAGGAGCATGACTAGCAATCATGACAGAAAAGAATGCTTAAAAATAACAAGAGACTATGAAATAACAATTAAGCAGCTCCAAGATGATACAAAGAAAAAAATATAAGATTGATTGGTGTCAATGAAAACACAAGAATCAATGAAAATGACATTAAAAATTTTGCAGAAGTAATAGCAGAAAATTTCCTAAGTATAGGAGTAGAATATGACGTATAGCTAAGTGAGGCATATAGAATTCCATAAAAGCCATAACCAAAATAAATCTATGATTAGAAGTCCCATTCAATCTAATTATTCCCATCCTGGTATTTTCCCAGAAAAACTGAAAATGTCATGTCACCCATGTTTATAGCAGCACAATTTGTAATAGCTAAATCTTGGAAACAACCCAAATGCCTGTCAACCACAGAATGGATAAAAAAGATGTGGTATTTTTATACAATGGAATATTACTCAGCTATAAAAAGGATGATCTTGAAGCCTTTATAGGTAAATGGAGACAACTTGAGACTATACTCATAAATGAAATAAATCAGACTCACATTTTTAAATATCATATTGTCTCTTAGTGTAAAAAATAAATAATAATAATAAAAACTGAAAGAGTAAAAAGATCCAAAATATACAATAAAAATTGTAATAATGAAAGGGAAAGAAAGAACTCAAAAGGACAGAACTACTGAGATAGACAAAAGAAAAACAGGAAGAAAGGAAAAGATTATATGTATGTTGGTAAACATTTATAAATTTATGTATGTAGATGTACATTAGATATATAACTATACTACTAATCTCTCTTAGTTTATCAAAAAGAACAGTTTGTGCTGTCATTGTTTGATAATTTTTGTGTCTAGATTTTGTAACCTGAACAACTAGTTTTGAGATAACAGTGTACAATATATTAACTAGTGTTAATTCCATATTTTTTCTTTTCCTTTTTGAAATTCTGTAGCATTTCAATCCTTTTTTTTTCTGTTTTGCCTTTTAAAATAAAATTAAAAAAACAAAATAAATCTACACTGAGGCATATAATAATCAAGATCCCAGAAATTCAGCACAAAAACAGAATACTATAAGCTATTAGAAAAAAGAAACAGATTGCCTATCAAATCCCATTAAAATCACAGCTGACTTCTGAACACAAAACCTCAAGTCAAGATGACCTTGGAGTGAAGTATTTCAAGCCCTGAAAGAAAACAACTTTCAGCCCATACTGATATTCCCTGCAAAACTACCTTTCAAAATCAATGAAGAAATTAGATCCTTCCATGATAAAAAAATCTACTAAAATTCAGGTATACCAAACCAACCTTAGAAAGAGTACTGAAAGATATTCTAGATAGAGATAAAAATGATCTCAATTCCCAGAACAACAACAGAAAGAAACCATCAGGCAGGACAAGCAGATAAACAAAGGGAAAAATCAAGGAATTAGCTACAGGAAAATAATATGACAAAGATAAGCCAAATATATCAGTTATAACCATCAATTCACTAAATAAAAGAAACATTGGCAGAATGGATCAAGAAACAAGATCCAACAATATGCTATATACAAGAAATGCATTTAACTGAAAAAAAAACTCATAGACTGAAGGTCAAGGATAGAAAACAATATTCTATGCAACAGGAACCCAGAAAAAAACACAGGTAGCTATTTTGTTTGTAGACAATGTGAATTTCAAAGCAAAAATGATCAATAGAGGTAAAGAAGGTCTCTATATAGCTGTTAGGGAAATAATTCAAGAAGAAGAGATAATAATCATAAAGATATATGCACCAAATATGGGAGCACCCAACTATATGAGTATTAATAGACATGAAACTAGTAATAGACATGAAAAATCAACTATGCAGTAACACAATTGTATTAGGGTACCTTAATACGCCACTGTGACAAAGCAATAGATCAACTAGACTGAAAGCCAGCAAAGAAATAACAGAACTGAATCAAAACTGTGAACAAATGGACTCAATAGCATTTACAGAATATTCCATCAACAACATCAGAATATATATTCTTCTCAGCTGTAATGGGATGTTCTCTTAGAACAGATCACATGCTAGCCCATAGAACATGTTTAAGTAAATGCAAAGGAATTTAAATTATTCCATGCATATTATCTGATCATAATGCACTGAAATTGGAAATTAAAAGAAATTGCAAAAACTACATTAACACATGGAAATTAAATAACACCATCCTGGACAACCAATGGGTCACAGATGAAATTAAAGAAGAAATTAAACAATAGCTAAAATTCAACAAAAATGCAGAAACAGCATACTGGGATCTGTGGGACACAATGAAAGCAGTGTTAAGAGGGAAATAAATAGCACTGAATTGTCACATCAGGAAAACAGAACCAGCACAAATAAACAACCTAATGCTGCACCTCATACTTGGAGAAAAACAAGATCAAGTCAAAATCAAAACTCATGGAAAGGAAGAAATGATAAAGATCAGAATACAAATTAATGCAATTGAGATAAGAAAACAATACAAAGAACTAATGAACTGAATTGGTTCTTTGAAAGAATAAACCAATTTGATAAAGCCTTAACCAAATCAAGAAAAGAAAAGAAAAGAAAAGAAAAAATTCAAATTCATGAAATGAGATATCAAAAAGGTGAAATTACTACATATCCTGTGGAAATTCATAAAATCGTCAACACCTAATCTGAAAATCTTTACTCTCATAGGCTGGAAAACACACAAGAAAAGACAGATTCCTAGAAATACAGGAATTACCAAAGCTGAATTAGGAAGATATAAAAATGTTTAACAATTCAATATCAATTACTAAAATTGAAAATGTAACTAAAAACTTACCAACAAACAAAATCCCAGGTCCTAATGGATTCATAGCTGAATTCTACAAGAAATTTAGAGAAGATTTAATGCCAATACTCCTCAAACTCTTTAATGAAATCAAAATGGAAGCAATTCTTCCTAACTCATTCCTGGAGGCAAGAATCACTGTGATACCAAAATCAGAGACAGACCCAATGAAAAAGGAGAACTAGAGGCCAATCTCCCTAAGGAACACAGATTCAAAAATTCTCAATAAACTACTAGCAAACAGATTCAAGCAAATTATCAAGAAGATTATAGACCATAGCCAAGTGTGGTTCATTCCAAGAAAGCAGGAATGATTCATCATATGCAAATCAATAAACATAAAACACTATACCAACAGAGCCAAAATCAAATACCAGATGATCATCTCAATAGATGCAGAAAAAGCTTTTGATAAAGTCCAGTTATCATTCATGATAAAAATCCTACAGAAAATTGGAATAAATGGTCTCTACCTTAATCTGATAAAAGACATCTATGACAAACCAACAGCCAACATCATACTAACGGGACAAAAACTGAAAACTTTCACTCTAAAAACAGGGACAAGACAAGGATATCCACTATCATCACACCTATTCAATATTTCTGGAAAAACTAGCCAGAGCAATTAGACAAGAGAGAGGAATAAGTGTTGGAAAGAAAGAAGTTAAATTATCATTATTTGCAGATGACATGATACTCTACATAGATGATCCCCCAAATTCCACTAAAAGACAATTAGAGTTAACAAGCAAATTCAGCAGCATAGCTGGATACAAAGCAAACACTCAGAAGTCAATAGCATTCTTATTCTTAAACAACAAATTCACTGAGACAGAAACTATGGAAATAGTACTTTCTTAATAATATCCAAAACAATGAAATACTTAGGAATCAACCTAACAAAGGATGTAAAAGATATATATATAACTACAGTACTCTGAAAAAGGAAATTGAAGAGGATGTCAGAAAATGAAAAGATACTCCTTGCTAAAGAAAGAAAGAAAGGATAAAAAGAACCAACATAGTGAAAATGGCCATACTCTCAAAACTGTTATACAGATTTAATGCAATCCTGATCAAAATACCATTAGCACACTTCACATATCTAGGGAAAACATTCCTAAAATTGTTTGGAAACAGAAGAGACCTAGAATAGCAAAGGCAGTTCTAGGCAACAAAGGCAAGGCAGCAGGCTTCACAATTCCAGACTTAAAATAATACTGCAAAGCTACTGTGAAAAAATCAGCATGGTGGTGGCAAATAAAACAGACCTGAGGATCAGTGTAACAGATTAGAAGATGCAGACACAACTACAAAGACACTCATCTACCTTATCTTTGACAAAGGGGCCAAACAGTTTCACTGGAAGAGAGATAGTCTCTTTAATAAATGGTGCTAGAAAAATTGCTTTCCACATGGTGAAAATTAAAACTAGACCCTTGTCTATCATCATGCACTAAAGTAAAAATGGGTCAAAGATCTAAATATTAAAACAGAATTACTAAATCTACTGGAAGATAAAGTAGGTATAAATCTTTAAGATATAGGAGTAGGTAAAGAGTTTATGAACAAAACGCAAACTGTACAGGAAGTACTTCAAAGAATCAACAACTAGAATCTCATCTTATTACAAAGTTTTTTGGCCAAGGATTTAGCTCAGCTGCATAAGCACCTGCCTTTCAAGCACATGGTTGTGAGTTCAATTCCTGGTTTAAAAAAAAAAAGTTTTTTCACATCCAAAGAAATCACCAACTGAATGAAAAGAAAACCCACAGAATGGGAAAAAATTTTAGCATACTGTCCCTCAGACAGAGGACTTCTATCTAGAGCATATAAAGAATTGAATCATATCAGGCCCTCCAAATTCAAAGACCCAATCCAAAAGTGAGCACCTGAGATGAATATGCACTTCTCAGATAAAAAAATACAAATGGAAAATAAATACATGAATAAATGTCCAACATCACTGGTTATTTGAGAAATGAAAATTAAAATTAACATTGAGATTCCATCTCGCTCTAGAAAGAATGGCTGTTATCAAGAAATCAAAGGACAACGAATGCTGATGGGGCTTTGAGGAATAAGGAACCCTTCTCCACTGTTGGTAGGAGTATAGACTGTTATAGTCACTATGGAAATCAGTGTGGAGCTTCTTCAAAAGACTAGGATTGGAGGTTCCATTCAATCCCGCTGTTCCCCTTCCAGATATTTTCCCAGAAGAGCTGAAAACATCATGCCACAGCAATATATGTGCACCCATGTTTATAGCAGCACAATTTGTAATAGCCAAATCTTGGAAACAACCCAAATGCCCATCTACCAAGGAATGGATAAAATAGATGTGGTATTTTTATATGATGGAGTACTATTCAGCTATAAAGAAGGATAAACTTGAGGCTTTTATAGGTAAATAAATGCAACTAGAGACCATATTCATAAGTGAAATAAATCAGACTCACATGTGTAAATATCATATTGTCTCCCTAGTGTAAAAAACTGAGAGTAAATAAGATCCAAAATGTATAATAGATATTGTGAAAATGAAAGGGAAAGAAACTTCTCAAAAGAAAAGAGTAACTGGGATAAGGGAAAGGAGAGAATAAAGAAGGAAAAATAGTATATTCATATATAAATGTGTATGTGTGTATATATACACACACACACAAGATAGATAACTATACTACTAAAATCTGGTAGTTCCTCAAAAAGAACAGTTTGTGCTTTCATTGTTCAATTGTTTGATCATTTTTATGCCTATATTTTGTAATCAAAACTACTTTAAAGATAACAATATGCAATTTAAAAAAAGTGCCCCATGCTGGATTGAAGTGGCTGGAGGTTTACATCCCACTTCACACAACCTTCTGACATAGACTGTCCTGGAAGGGGCACATTATTTTGTGGGGCCACTGAGCAGTGGAGACAGACCCTGAAGAGGGAACAGCTAAAGGTTGTCTGCCTTGTCATTGTAATTCTCACAGATGGGCAGCAAATCCTTTCTCAGAGAGGCATTTAGATAAGAAGCAGAAAGGTAAAATATGTAAGCTCCAGGCATCCTCTGATGTAACCAGAGTGATAAGTCAATTCACTACACATGTCTCATATACCACTAACCCAGCCCAAAGTGAAGAAAGTACTGTGCCAAGAATGTACAAAGAAGGTGAAAGTACCAAGGGGGACTGTTAAAGCTTGAAACCTGCTCAGAAAGCAGATTCTAAACTGGATTAGCCAGCAAGTGTTTTGAGGATTACCACTCAGGAAGAGGAAAAGGAGAGCAGAATTGAGCAGAAGGAGAAGCTGTCCTTTGCCGTGCCTCAGCAAAGTCCATGGTGCACTGGGAAGTAGGTTACACACCCACAAAAATGAATCTTAGGATATGGATTACCTGGGAAAAGGATGTGCCTGTGGTTGAGATGGCATTGGTAACCCAACACAATTTGGATGAGGACTCACACCTTGGGTTTCCTTGCATAAACCTACCTGGCAAAGAGGTGCAAAATTCTGAAGTACACTATGGGGAATACATTACAGCAGCAGTCCCAAGATTATTGAACCCATCCTAGCTTTAATGGGACTCTTAATATTACTTTATTACTACTTTGCTTTTCACCCTGGACAAATGGGGAAAGAGAAAATGTGTTGACCCAGCATACATAAACCAGGACTATCCTTAAGCAAATCAGGACAAGTCATCCTATCAGGTTGAAGATATGATTTCTAGGAAAAGAACAAGTTACAGTTAACAGCCTGGAGAACAGCTGTTGATCCACAAATCTTTTCAGTTAATTTACTTGGTTTTACTTAAATTCAAAAGGACTTGAGTAGATTATTTAATCCATTTTGTCTATAGTACAGTAAGCAGTGATGTTGTGTTTTATAGAGTTGTCTTTTATTTCCAGCAGCTCCTTCACTCCATTTAATCGATGTGTCTGCTGCCTGTTCTGATCATGCTGCAGACCCCACTGCTACCCAGAGCAGTCTGGCTGCAGGTTCCAGCATGCCCTGTGCATGATTATTTAGCCTCACCTTCCTTTAGGCTGTGAGCTGAAGATTTTTCACAGCAATTGTAAAACATAATAACATCCCAACCAATCTTCACAAAGATCCCAGGGAGCCCAAGCTCTTCCAAATGAGACACTTCTGCCAAAACATCACGGTAAGAGACTCTGGCTATCAGAGGGAGGCCAGTACATTTTGTTTCATTATGAACTCCAACCAGGGTTGAGAGAAGGTTAAAATACCTTTATTTAGCTTTCAATCATTGTCATGCCTGGTACACAGAGCTGTAGAATTGGGGAGAAAGAAGACACAGCAGGAGGATCCCTGGACCAGATGGCAGGAAGCCTGGGTTCTGGGCCCTCTTCGGCCCTGATGATCCCCATGGTTTGAGTCTCACTCATCTCATGCCCACTGTCTAGGAAAGAGTACAGTGCTCAGAAAAACAGGTGCTCAGAAAAGGATGTTTTGTGTTTCTTTATTTTTGGGGGGGTATAGTTTGTAGAAGGAATGAAGAAATGGACATAATAAAAAGCTAAGCAATTATAAGAGTTTTTTATTCCACATTGTACATGCTCCATCTGTTACCCAATGCACAAGACTTTTTCCTAACATTGTACTTTGCAACTCAGTTTAGCAATCCAATAAAAAGATTTTAAGTCTCCAACATCACTTATCCACCCTTGGTGATGATTCTATTTAGACTTGTTTGGATATGTTTTCTCTCTTGGAGCCAACATTATGTCCAAGAGAATAAAATATTGTGATTAGTCAGACTCAAGTACAGCTTTTCTGTCTGTTCTCGGCTTCCTGCTAGTCTGTTGGATAAATGTCAAACTTTTTTTGTTGTTTGTTTTCATGTTTCCTATGGCTCTTGTATTTATATTTTTTTGCATTTGGTGTTTCTTGCTCAAATATACCTTGTGGTTTACTAATTTTCTTTTGAGGTTGTTCTTATTTACTATTTAACCTACTCTTAAAATTTTAATGATTGTTTTAATATTTAAAGGTCATATGTATTTTCTTTTTGTTTTCAGTTTGCCTCTTCTTTTTTCATAGTGCCTAGGATGCCCTTAGTGAAATAAAAGCTCATTTTCATTTCCATTTTTTATTTTATGATCTATTTCTGGTTGCTTTATCAACTACTCTAGAATTTCTGGTGATACATCTACTGGTCTTTACATTTGCTGATTCTCCATTGGTGGTTTCATCATCTCATGTATGGGTTGTAAATTTTTCCTCCAAGCTCCTGCTAGATGGGAGTTGGCTTTTCTATGTAACTGTTATGGTTTGTGTTTGGATGCTCCTCTCCCCAGCAAGCCTCATGCAATCATGGATGCAGCTGAATCTAGCATTTGTGATTGGTTTGTTGTCTAGCACTGGGATTGGTGGTGTGAGTGCTACACCTGCCCAGGGGTGGGTAATTAGCATATAATATGAGGAGAGAAGATGGTGTGCCCATTTTTGCTTTTCCCACTTGCAGACCCCATAAATTGGTACCCCTCAACCACACCACTCTGCCTTGGAGCTAGCTGAGTAAGGACTGACATCTCCAAAAAAAACCTGTAAGAAATAAACCTTTCCTTCCTTCCTGTTGGGTGTCAAGTATTTTGTCTAAGCAATGAAGAAAAAGTAACCAAGACAATAACTTATGCACTCTTATGTGGCTCTGTTTTATATTACATTTGGTTGGATTTCTGGGATTCACTCATATTGGAGCAGTTTTATGAACTTCTTTTAGTTTGAATTTATTGGGACTGCTTGTGCACTATGGCTTCCAATAATATATCTGATGTGGGGTTTCAGTCTTATGTAGATTTTGTTTTCTAATCAGTTTCCCACAATTCCAAGCCTCTTTTTTTTCTTCCCCAAGCTAGTAGACTGGTAGATAGTATCTCTCTCTGTCTCTGTCTGTCTGTCTGTCTCTCTGTCCTTATTGAACTTTTATTAGTTATGTAAGTTCTAGTTGATTCCTTAGGATTTTCTGTGTACCAGATCATGCCACCTAGTTTTACCTCTTCCTTTTTATTAATGAAGTTTATTGCTACATTTTAGGTATATATAAAGATCACATTCATAATAAGAAATTTGTGCCTGCATATGATATAACTTGATTCTTTTTTCCCACTCCTTTACCCTCTCTTCAACCCCTCTTCTTTCTCTTTTTTTAACTATTAAATTAGCCAGTATTTTTATTTCTTTTTTATTTATTTATTAGTATTTTTATTTCTATACAGAGTTCACAAATCAAAGGTAGCACATAATTACACATCAGGATTGGCAGGAATATTAAGAATTATTTCACAGTCACTACTACATGTTTCTATTTTCTAGTTCTCTTTATCCAGACAGGACAGTCCTTTCAAGAACTTCGCCTGATGGATGGACAAGTCTTGTTTCCCATTGTCTGCCTCTCATTGCCTCTTGACCACATCACCTTTTATATTCAAGGTAAAGCCTCTGATCTTGACACCCATGCTCTATAGGTTCTTCTCTCATCTATTGTCAGGTACTGGTATGGTTTTGAGCTTTTTTTTTCCTGGCTTCTCAATATTTCCTTCTTTTCTTATTCTTTCTGGTTTTTGGCCTTTCTTCTCCATTCCTCTTCTCCTTCTTCCTTCCCCTCCCCTCCTAGCTTTTCCTCTTCTCTCTTCTGCATTTTTTCTTCTGGATATAGAATTATATCATCTTATTGCTCTACACTTTTACCCAGAACTCCTGTGTGTTTCCTACGGAACTGATAGTATCTGGGTGTGGCAGTGCTCATGGAAGAAGCATGTGTGTTAATTCTCTTCATGTTGTTCAGTCATATTGTGTGCTATTCAAAGAATGAGGTACATTGTGTCACTCCCTGAAAATGGCTTGTACCAGTTAAGCTTGTCTCCCTGTTCAACCAGAGCTCTTGCTACTATTCCCCCTAAGTGACCTTCTTGCCTGACAGGTGCTCCTCTAGTTGCCCCTTCTGCCTGAAATGGTAGGCTTCTTAGTTTTTGCATGGCCATGTCCACTCTGCCTTGCAGATAATGGAATTGTCACCCCCCTAAACAGGGTTTCCTGATCATTCTACCCAAAGTAGGTCCCAAGTCCTTCCCTCTCAGAATATCATGTATTATAGACTATGTGAGACTCCTTGCTATGCTATTTAATAGTTATATTTTTTACTTAGTTAATTTGGAGGCCAGGATGATGAGATTGCTAATGGAAAGGAAATAAATAATCAAGGATGAATCCTAGATGTAAAACTTCAGCAAGTGAGAGAAACAGGTGAGGATTGGGATCAAAAGTTCTTTTTCCAAAATGATTGCATTTGAGATTTTTGTTCTTCATCCCAATGGATAAATCAAGTGGGAAGTTAGATATAAAAGTCTGTATCTCAAGGACAATTAGGGATAGAGATGTAAGCTCAGATGTCATCACACATCTAATAGTTAGGAAATACTTAAAGCCACACAACAAAATATAATATCCAGGGGAGGTAATATAGCTTATGAAGCAGTCACCAGTGTGTTATAGTCAGTTACAAGATAGATCATAGTTACAAAGCAATGTCCCTAAATGAATATTTTCACACTGCAAGAAAGGCTTTTCATGATGACATTAAGTAGCATTGTCAAAAATTTGTTTAATTACATCAATTCCTGCTCCTTCTAGTCAAGTTTGAGGCAAGGAACCTCCAAGGATGGCTGTTATAGATTGTTGGAGGAAGATAAGTAAATTTGCATGGCTCTTCCTCTAACCTATTTGGCCTCTCCAAACAAATGTACAAAATGATTTCATAAATATTGATTCTCATTTCATTATTCTTGGAGGTGGGCTTGAGACAGATAATGTATGTCTTTCCACCTAAAACTCTAAGAAGGTGCATCTTCTCATTATTCTCAAAGCATCATGAAGATGGACTAGAAGAAATTTTCTCTCCCCTTTTTTTTGAGAATAGAATTAAGTAACTTATTTATAGTTATGAGGAGCAAAGAAAATTGCTAAAATTCTTCAAATGATTCAGTCCAGGGTTGGAATTCTGCTCTGATGTTTTGAGATATGTGATAAAAGTTGAAAAATAGTAAACTATGGTCCTGGTAATAGAATGAATAGGCTCTCTGTCTGCTCCACCTTCCTTGAGGCCAGATCAGCATCTTGCTTTTAAATCTAACTTGCTTACTGCTCTCATTGTCTTCCAGACTTATTTAGGATAGAAAAGTTTTGCCTAGCAGCATGGATTGTTTATTCAGGCTGTGTGTCTGCAACTGTGCAATGTGCATGTCTTTGCTTTATGATTTCAGTCAAAATAAAAAGTTTCATAATCCCCTTGTTCAGGAAACAATAAGAAGTATTTAAAAGTTCATATTTTCATTGATCTTTTGTCATAAACAGGACTAAATTTCCAAATGAGATGCATTTTGTATAATATATGTGGTGCTCTATGCTGAAATAGCCATTGTTTTTGTCATTCTGATTTGTTTGGCAGACATTTGGAAATTAAACAATAAAGAATAAAGTTCAGTATACAACATTTCATTTTTGGAAGGAACCAAGATTCTCAGGCATTGGTATTAGTATATTCATCTTCACAGGTGCCCAGAAATGAAATGAAATGAAATGTCACCTACAGCTGTAGATATACTCCATTACTATTATACCCCAAACTTTCTTCCCATAAAACATTTTGTTAAAATTAAATGAAAAACCAAAGCCTGTACAATGGTTGTTCAAGAAGCTTTAATGGGCTTTAGAAGGGAGCATATGCCTGACAATTCTTCCATCGATATTTTACTGTGCACAGGTTGAATGTTCAAAGAATATTAAACTATATTATTTTCTTCTCATATTTTTGGCTATGTGTTGAATCAGTTGAATTATATATTTGAATTTTATATATTTGAATTTTATATATTTGGATATGTGTTGAATCAGTTGAATTTATGCTCAAAATCTCTTAGAAAATAGGTTTTGTTTCTATTTATAGATACAGTATGTATTTCCTGAAAATGTCACTTTCACGGAATCATTCTTTCCTTTCTCACCATCTAGTTGTTTATTTAGCAAATATTTATTCATGTATCATGTTACTGTGTTTGTTCTTGGGGATGACAATTGTAAGTAAGATAACAAAAGTCTCTGTACTCTTATGGAGTTTACAGTTTAGCCAGGTAGATATATAATGGCAAAACAAAAGTAACCACAACTTTTCATCCTTACAATATGTTTACTATTGTCTAGATACTGTTTTAGTTGAGCTCATGTATTAACTTATTAATCACTATAATTATTGGCATTTAATTATTACATAAAAATGGGAATATGTTATAATACAGCTTCCATTGTTTACCCCATTGCTTGGGGAAAAAAACAGAGGCAAAAGGAATTTTCAGTAAATATCCAAGATAATACTACTAAGAATTGGTACAACAATACAAGATTATGAATGCTATGCTATAGGAAGTTCAGGATATTTTGAAAACATGAGATATGATTCCTCACCTTTTATCTCAGCTATAATAAAATAAAAAATAGAATAAGAGGAATAAATAATAGCATATATTTTCCAACAGTCTGGAGACAGGAAAATCTGAAATCAAGGTTGTCTTAGTAACTTTTCTCATTGCTGACACAAAATACCCAACACCCAAAGTTAAAAGAGGGAAGGTTTATTTAGCTCACATTTTGTGGAGGCTTCCGTCCATAGTCAACTTCTCCGAGGCAGGGTGATACAGGGACAACAGTTCATGGTAGCAGAGGATACAAAAGCAACAAGAGCAAAATGCAGGACCAAGCCTCTTTTCCTCCCTTATATTACACACAGACTACCTTGGGTAGTTGTAGCACTCATACACCCAGTCCCAGCACTAGACAATGAACCAATCACAAACTCTAGATTCAGCTGCCTCTGAAAAGCCCATGCCCCCATGACCACATGAGGTTTTGGGGGGACACTCAAACACAAAGTATAGCAAAGGTTAAGCAGCATGGGGTTTCTGGTAGTGCCTATTTGTAGACAGCTGCCTATTTATTATGTGCCCAAATTGTGTATGGGGAAGGGAGTGAAGTTTTTAGTGTCTTTAAGTCATTTCTAGATTTTCTATGATACCTAACATAACATAAGTGGTGCATAAATAGGTAATGCATACATTATATTGTTCAGGGAATAATAATAAGAAAATGTCTGTACATGTTCACTTCTGTCATTTTTTCCAAATATTTTATTTTGCAGTTGGAGGAATCTGTGGATGTGGATCTAATGATATGGAGGGCCAATTTTTAGCATTTTATATGTGGTGGCAAATATTTCTATATGTGAGTATATGTAAGTGCTGAGGAGTGTGTGTATGCATGTAAGCACATGTGTATGTGTATAGGAGAGGGCAGTAACCTTTTCTACCATTTTCAGATATATAAGATGTTCTAGTTACCTCTTTGTAAAGTGTTTGTATTATTTGATCAGGTGAGATGAGGTGTTGTTTATATTCCTGTTTTATGTGTGCAGAAAAGGAAGTCAAGTTTACTCTCCATGACCATGCATTTGGTGTGTGGATGAGGTAAGGCACACATTATAGACCTCTGACTCCTAGGACAACCCTTGTCCTCTGTCCCATGGCTGCCTGGTGCCATGGATCTTCTGCTGGGTACTTGGTCTCAGAAAGAGATATTCATTCTCTGCAGTGCCATCAGCTGACATTTCATTTTGTTTTCTTGCCATCTATGCTCACACCACAGTGGAGAGTGTCTCAGTGCATTTTTGAAGTATTGATTTCCAGTCAGCCCCATCCCAAAGACCCTATTGCACGCTGAATTCTATTTGCCTCACTTCAGCTCACCGCACATTGCTACTGGAGAGCTGCTGGTTTGTTCTCACTCCACTTTTGTGCATACTGACAGAGCTTTATACAATTACTAGGGCATCAGGAATAGGAAAACATCTGAGTTTCAAAATATGAACATATATATGTATGCATTTAATTTTAAAGGGTATAAAATATAATGAAAACAATACAGAATTTCAAAACAAGATGATACGAAATTAACAATGGTGATTATATTGCATATTGTTGTCTTCAAAATAGGTACTCAGTTACCAGATATAGGCATGCAAGATTTATCAAAAAATATAAGCACTAACTGTTCCTTTCAATGAACTAATAGAATGAGTAATACAGTTATCTTAGCTAATACACACACACACACACACACACACACACACACATATTGCTTTCCTTCTCTCATCCCAAGTTCTTTCCCTTTCACCATAGCTATTGTACCTTTTGTGTCTTATTTACTTTTAGTTTCATACACTAGGGAGACAATATGATATTTACACATGCAAGTCTGGTTTATTTCACTTATGAATATGTGCTCTAGTTGCATCCATTTACCTATAAAAGCCTCAAGTTTATCTTTCTTTCAAACTGAGTAGAAAAATAAAATACTGTATAAAAATACCACATCTGTTTTATCCATTCCTTGGTTGATGGGCATTTGGGTTGTTTCCAAGATCTGGCTATTACAAACTGTGCTGCTATAAACATGGATGCACATATATTGCTGTGGAATGGTGTTTTCAATTCTCAGAAAATACTCAGAAGAGGAACAGCTGGGAGGAATGAGACCTCTAATCTTAGTTTTTGACAAATCTCCACATTGATTTCAACAGTGGTTGTACCAGTCTACACTCACACCATCATTGGAGAAGGATTCCTTTTCTTCACACCTCAGCCAGAATTTGTTATTGAATGATTTTTTGATGATAGCCATTCTTTCTGGAGTGAGATAAAATCTCACTGTTGTTTTAACTTGCATTTCTTGAAGGATGAATAATGTTGAATATTTTTCATATATTTATTTGCCATTGTTTCCTCATTGGAGAAGTATGTTTCATCTCAGGTACCCATTTTCAGATTGGGTCTTTGAATTTGGGGGGCCCTGGATTTTAAAAATTCTTTATCTATTCTAGATAGATATCCTAGAGGGACAGTTGACTAACATATTTTCCTATTCTGTGTATTTTCTTTTCACATTGTTGGTGATTTCTTTTGAAATTCTCACTATATTTTGACAATTATAAGCAATTTTTTTTACATGTAGAAATATATGCATTTGTGTCATTTATTATAAATCTATGTATTTTAAGCATGAAATCTTATTTTCATTTGCTCTTATCTATTCTTTCTTCAGGAATATCCATTTCTATCTCTATATAGTCCATACCTACAATGTAGTATATGCCCTTCCCAGTACTTCCCAGTACTTTGTGAAATCATAGGCAAATATATATATATATATATAACTCAAAAATATGCATATATGTATTTTACAAAACCAAATTATTATTTTACAAAATAAGTTTGTATTGTTATATATACAGTATTTCATCTTGCTTTTTTTATACCAGGGATTGAACTCACAATCTCGCATTTGCCAAGCAGGCACTTACACCACTGAGCTAAACCCCTGGCCCTCACCTTGCTTTTTCACTTCACAAGATATTACAAGTATTTCTCCAGGTCAATTTTAAGAGCTGTAGGGTATTTTTAAATTAAAATATAAAAATTTAAGACATGCACAAATATTTAGAAAATAATATTATGAATCCCCATTACTTAGCACCTGCTTTCAATAACTATTAGCATTTTTGTTAATCTTATTTATTTGTCCCACCTGAATTTTAAAATTTTTCATTTCTTTTTGCTGGAATACTTAAAAGCAAATTCCATATTTTATTTTGTTTTGATCCTCCACAGGTTTGTATACACCAATAACAGAGATATGGGGATTTTTAAAACATCATATAAAATTATACCACTATCAACTATAACATTTTTTTTTTGTACCAGGGATTGAACTCACGACCTCACACTTGCCAGGCAGGTGCTTATGTCACTGAACTAAATCCCCAGCCTACTGTAACATAATTTATGATAGTTCTTTAAAATTATCCAATACCTAGACCATGTTCAAATCTCTCTTATTTCCTTAGAAATGTATTTCTATAGTTACTTTGTTCAAATGAGGACTCAATTGTCAAAGAATGCATTTACTTAATGTGTCTTATAAATCTCTTTAGAATGTATAACCTTGTCCTTTCCCATTTCATACCTTCATTTGTTGAAGAAACTAGATTATTTTTCTTTTACAATTCCCCACCTTCTAGATTCAGCTTATGGTGTCCTCGTAGAAACACTGCACACTCTTCTACTTTGTGCTTCCTTCATCTGTTTTGTTTACTATAAAAAGAACAGACTGTGGATTTTCTTTTCACACTGTTCTCTTAATTAAAGTACTCCATAGATGGTTCTATGTTCTTTTCCACATTGAGAGGAACACAATGTTGGTCAGTCTGCTTTCAGTGATGCTGAAATTGGGTTCTGGGTTTAAGTCAGCTTCAACTTTCCAGTATAAATTTTTCCATCAACTTTGACCAGTTAGACTTAGCCTTCATTTATGAACATTACCTATATCTATTATTTCAGGCAGAGTTGAATAATGATGCTTTTCCAAATCTATTAATCTTTCTGTGTTTATTAGTTGAAATTCATCTATGAATAATTCTCCCTTATCAATCACTGGTAACCTTGAAGAAATGTTTGTATAGGAAAGGAGGAATAAAGACATTATTCTTTTTGTTTCTCAATTCTCAAGAGAATGAGTTGGTTCTCTGGCAACCTCCAGTGGTGATTAATAATCTTTTTGTACACACACACACACACACACACACATATATATATATATATATATATATATATATATATATATATATAATGTTTTTTTCATTTTTTAAAATTTTATTTAAAGAGGGGGAAGCAAAACAGAAAAAAGGGTAGAAACAATACAGAATTAAAAAAAATAAACAGTAAAAAATCGCTTTTTGATACATTACATATTGTCTTCTTGGATATAGTTGTTCGAGTTACAAAATTAAAGCATACAAAGTGGACATTCAAACAGTGAGGCTATAAACAGTTCTGTTCACTGTTCCAACAAAAACTCAGCAACATGGTTATCAATCCTACACCCTTAAGTATACATACAGTTATCTCTTTTAGAGCACTTTCTTTTCCTCCTCTTGCTTTTTTTAAATTTTTTTTTTATTTAAGGAAAAAATTTTGAAACAGAAAGAGGGTAGAAACAATACAAAATCTCAAAAACAAAACAAAAAACAAAACAAAACAAAACAAAAATAGTAACCAGTAAAAAACCACTAGTTGATAATTACATACTTTCCTCTTAGATGCAGATGTTCAAGTTACAAAAGTAAAGTCCACAAAGTGAACATCTGAACAGTGAGACTGCAGTCAGTTTTGCTCATCCATCCAACTAAAACTTTAGCAACATGGTTATTAATTCCACACAGTCAAACATACATGCAGTTATATCCTTTAGAATACTATCTTTTCCTTTTTTTTCTTTACAATAACTAGTCCATTCTTGTAAACTGCTTAGAAGTTCTACACATGTAAAATCTCTACACATATGCCTAGCTTTTCTGTATTAGAGAGAGAAACAAATCAAATCAAGTCAGCAATACAAATTCCTAGAGAAACACAAAATGAAAAGAACATACAAAAACACAACGCTAGATGATCTACAGTAGTCACTATGATGTCTCTTGTTATTTTCAATAAAATTGTCTATATCGTCAAATATAATATAAACAGCATTGCTTTATACTATTAATAAAATCTAAACATTGGAGACATTATAGGACTTCAAAGGCAGTTAACAATCAAACCAGAATGGGTATCCTATTGAATCCTGTCATCTTCAGAGTAGTTGCCCCTACTCTCAGACTCGACACTCTCAAGCATACCAGATTCAAATAAAATCAGTCAAGATAAAACAGTAGTATAACCAATCTTCTCTGACTTATCTCTGCTATGCTATTTTTCTGTTGTTATTTGTTTACTTTTCTCCTTCATTCCACTGTCTTCCCCTTTCTTTGAGGCCTTTCTGCCATTATTCCTGGAACCCTGGTGATTTTCTTCTCTCTCTCTAGAATGTCCTTCAGTATTCTTTGCAGGGTTGGATTGGTGGTCACAAACTCCTTTAGTTCCTCTTTGTCATGGAAATATCTTGTCTCTCCATTAATTCTGAGAGACAGTTTTGCAGGGTACATCAATCTGGGTTGGAGGTTATTTTCTTTCAGGGCTTGGAATATTTCACTCCAAGCTCTTCTTGATTTGATGGTTTGCATTGAGAAGTCTGCTGTGATTTTGATGAGTTTTCCTTTATAGGTAATCTGTTTCTTTTCTCTGACCCCTTTTAATATTCTGCTCTTGTGATGGATTTCTGGGATCCTGATTATTATATATCTGGGTGTAGATCTGTTTTGGTTGTAGCTGGCTGGAGTTCTATATGCCTCATTTATCTGAACTTCACTTCTGTTACCTATGTTTGGGAAGTTTTCCTTAATTATTTCTGTGAATAGACTTATTTCATTTGTATTTGTTGCTGCATCTTCATTCACATATTTTATTCTTAGGTTATAAATCCTCTTGTCATCTTCTAGCCTTTGTATCATTGCTTCCTGGTTCCTTGTTATTTTCAAGAGATCCTTCCTTTCGTGATCATATGCTGCAAATCTATCTTCAAGTTTTGAAAGTTTGTCTTTAGTTTCTGTTAAAAGGTTTTGCCAGGTTTCAATGGAGTTTTTAATTTCTTGATATTCTCTTTGGATCTGTTTTACATATTTTAGATTTTGTTTATATTCTTCCTCAAAGGCTTCTCTCCTTTCTCTGGGTTCCTCTATTCTTTCATTTGTGTCTGCTTGAGGATTACCCAGGACTTCTTTTATTCATCTTCTTATATCTTGCTTCACCTGAGTTAGAATTTCAGATTTAAATTCAATGTTGAGGTCATGGATTATTTCTTTATTTCTGATGAGGCTGTCTCTGCAATTACAGGTTTTCTGCTCTCAACCTCCTCTGCATTTACCTCTGTTGGACTCACTTTTCCTGGTTCCTCAGTTGGGGACCTTTTGCTGTTTCTCTGTCTTGTCATGTTTTTGGCCCCCTTCAGATGGGTGGTTGGTGGAGGTCTCTGGGCCTTTTGTATTGCTTACAGTTTTTTTTGCAGCACACTTGCTAGGGAAGTACCACCCTCCAGTCTGCTGAGGATCTGTGAGTTGCATGCTGAGAGCTGGCTCCTCCCCCTACATCAGTCAACCAGTTTATGCTTTAACAAGTTTGTGTGTTCCCTGGGGATGCCACTGGCCCAGAAAAACCTTGTCCCTGGCTATTGGGTTTCAACCAGGGTCATGGCCCTGCCCGAGCAGATCCCACCAGTCTGCTTTGGACTAGGAGTCATCAGCAGATGCTGCCTCAGGTTTTGATTCAAGCCAGCCCTGCACAACTCCAAAATGTTGCCCAGCCAGTCCTCCCAGTTTGGGGAATAAAGTTCCCATCACTCACCAAAGTTTGTGCAGCTTGACTGGCTGTTTCCACTCCCTGTCTCAGTGCCTCCTCCAACCAAGGGTCTGGAGCTCACCAACCCCCACTCTCAGCAGGGCTGCGATCTCAGCTCGATCATGAGTCACCTGACTCTAAGACATGCTGGTACAGTGATCCTGGCTTGCCCAGCTCCAGCCCTCTGTCTGTGCTTCTTTTTCTTCTTTCTTTTTTTCTTTTTCTTTTTCCTCAGTTTCCTCCTGGGTTGTGAGAATTCCTCTCCTTTTGTCTGGCTTTCTCCATGTTGCCAGATTCCAGCGTCTGAGTTGTTTTTATTTATTTTTTCCTCAGAGAAGCTCTCTTATCATGCCACCACTCAGTCGGTCATCTTGTAATCTTGTTATATAATATGTTTTAATGAGAGTTTTTAATTCTATTTTACCCTTAAACTGTCCTATATGTGGCAAGTAGAAACCTCTCAGATTTGCTTCTTTTGGTTTCATTTGACAAAACTCTGGTAGGTTACTTCCTTAGTTTCTGGCACAATGATGACCTAGATTTACCTAGAATATTTTCTACCTTGGACCTAGAATGAAGACTGGTTCCTTTTAGTATAAAATGCTAGAGAATATAGTCTTTTTAAAAAGAAGTTGGTTGCATTTTAGAAAGCTCTATTGTGACCCAGAATATACCATGAAATATTTAACACCTCCATTGCTGGCATTCATTTTGTTTCTAGTTTTCCATATCTCACCTTTCAATGGCATAATCACTTTGAAGGTTTTGAGAAAATTGTCTAGGAAATTAGCTATTACCCTTTTCTAATTAGCATAAATTTTAAGACTGAAAACTAATATGTGGATACTTCAAATTCTTAATAGAAATTCTGATAATCCAGTAGTTCTTGGATGATATATACAGACTACAGAAAAACAATAACTTCTCAGCTGGGAAGAGAATTTCTCTTTTGATTCCTAGGGTTTATTTTTTAATAAGATGAGATGATTTCTTCTCTGTCTTTCCTCTCTTGCTTGGAGAAATGTTCTTCTGTCCTTCAGGAATTTTAGTAGCAACATATTTTTGTCTTTCTTTTTCTAACCGTACTTCTGGCAGCAGGAGCATGTTAGCTCTCCAAGTCAGAGAGCAGCTTGGACCTCTCATAAGCTCCATACAACTTTGGATGGAAGTACAGCTGTGTGCCATGTTGGCAGAACATTTTATTCTCACAGTGCATTCTGCTTTCTTGATTCTTTATTTTATTTCTTTGCCAACCAGTGGATAGTGTTCAATAGAGGAAACACAATTTATTGAGAGCCTTCAGATCTACTGCAAAAACCATTCCTGGCTGGTTACAAAGTTCCCCAGATGCATCCTGCTATATAACTTTGATTTTCTAGTTCATTGTAAATTTACAACACTATAGGAACCCTGCCAACTGTTCCCTTTTTCCATAGCTCTATAAAAAATGGAAGCTGCTAGTAATGCTCTTAATGCTTTTAGTAATGTTTACTAATATTCCAAAAAAAGAAATTTGTTAGTTTAATATATATTACAGAAAAATGTAAGTAAGTGTGTAGCTTTAAGACTTTCTACCAACTGAATACATTCATGTAACTTTTTCCTAGATCAATAAATAGTACACTATAAGAACCAAGAAGTTTCTTTACATTCCTTTTAGCAAGTATTTGTTCTTTTGCCTCTAATAACCATCATTCTAATCTCAAAAATCACAAATTAATTTTGTCTGATTTTGAATTATAAAAAATGGAAGTATATACTCTGTTTTCGTTTGTAGTTGGCTTCTCAATATTTAAGATATTCAATCATATGACTATGTATAATTATAAACTTCATTTTAATTGTTGTAAAATATCTATCATGTTTTACTATAGTGCATTTATCCATTCTCTGTTGATGAACATATGGGGCTATTACAAATAATGCTGTTATAAAATTCTCACTCTAGCACATGCATTTGTTCAATGTATATATGCATCTCTGTTTGGCATACATCTAAAAGAAGGATTTATAGTCATAGTATATGCAATACATAATATCATGTAATTTTCCCAAATGGTCATGCCAAATCAAATTCACACTACCAGTGTGTGAGAGCGTGATATACATGCTCACCAACACTTGAGCTTTTCCATCTTTTTATTTATATGTGTTTACTTTTGTGTTTAAAAGGATTTCCAGTATACAGAAGACTATTAAGTGTGGCCTCTTAAGTTCTGTCCAACATACACTGATGTACATAGGGTAGACTAGACTGGGCCCCTAACAACATCCTAATTTATTTCATAAGTGACAGGAAACAAACACATGTAGTTGTGCATGTCAAAGGAGAAAGAGCATATGGGTTTGGTGACTTCAGAGCAATCAACTATTTCCTAGTGATGTTTAATATTGCATAAACTTTTGGACAAAAATAAAGACAATAAAAGAGAAGTGTTCACAAATATATTATAAATAATAATTGTAATATATTAATACTCATCTATAAACATGAGTTTTAAATGGTTTCAATAATTGGGCATAATTTCTTACTGTAATTTTTTGAGATAAATAATATATTTGAAGTATTCTCTCATGACATTTAAATATTTTCTCATTTTGTGTTAAGTTTGCTTCTTTTTTAAAATTTTTAATTTTTACTAGCACTTGTTTGCAGTATATAATGGTTACATTCATTGTGCAGAATTGGTACATGTACATAATGTATCCCAGTTCTTTTATTCTCCTTCCTCTACACCCCCTGTTAAGGTTGCTTCTAATATTTTACTATTCTATAGAAGTATGTAAAAATATCATCATCAGATTAATCTTTCCTTCCTCTTCTTCTGCCTCATCTTGCTTCTTTTTTCTTCTTCTCTTCCTTCTCCTTCCTCTTCTTTCTCTCCTTTTCTTTATTTTTCTTCCTTTTCTTCTTCTCTTTGAAAAAAAAGTCCTTAGAGTAGAAGTCCTAAGAATGGTATTACTGAATAGAAACTTGCTTGTTTTTTGTTTTTAATTTATCACGTATTTTTCTTTTCAAAATGCATTTCACAGTTTATACCAGAGGAACCCAACTTTCTTAGAAACTACACATACTGAATTTGATTTTTTTTGTTTCATTGTTTAATTTTTGATACAGGGTCTCAGTATGTAGTTTAGGCTGGTCTTGAACTCAGCTTATCTTGAACTCCTCCTGCCTCAGCCTCCCAAGTACTGGAATTACAAGTATGTGCTGCCACATCTGGCTCCCCACAATCATTAAATTTAACTTATAGCAACTAATGCTTTGTTTGGTTCATGAACAAATAAAATATATGGTAGATTGTAGGAGTAAATTTCTAGCATTTGAAAGATTTAATAATTGTTGCTCAGTTTTATTAATACTAGTCAAATCTTGAAACAACTCAACTTTTCACCAGAGAATGAATGGATAGACAGATTTTGGAATAGTGGAATACTGTGTAGCAACTAAAAGGAATTATTGATATACACATGACAACACCCAATTTATTTTATCTAATTTATTTCACAACTTACATGGTTGAATTATGAAATAATTATAGTGAGAGAAAGATGCCAGAGGAAAAGGAATGTACTGTGATTCCATTATATAAACTCTATGAAATGCAATCAAAGTAAGACCAGATCAATGGTTGCCTTAAGACATGGGGCGGGGATGGAGTAGAGTGAGAAGAAAGGATTGTGTGGGACATACAGAAACTTTTGGGATTGATGGATGTATTTACTATCTTGACTGTGATGATAATTTTATGGGTTTATACATGCATCACAATTTACCACCTGGTTCACTATAAATAAATATGTGCATTTCACTGTATGTCAATTACACCCCAATTAAGTTGTTTTAAAATAAAATTTATTGCTCAATATTTCTAACTTTTTAAGATGAAAAGAAAATGAACATTAATTGCTGTTAATTATTATTAGATAGAAGAGTGGGTTCAAGGAACATAATTAAATGTAATGCCCTATAGAATCATGACAGGAATTCATGTCCTTTGTTTTACATGCCCTAAAAAGATACGTTCAAGTCTGGGAACCCGTAAATGGAATCTTATTTGGAAATAGGGACTTGGGGGGGCATGGATTGGGGATGGGTGGCAAATCTGTATCATTGAAAAAGAGGAGAGGATATACAAGCAGGCACACAGGAAAAACACTATGTGGAGATGCATGCAGAGATTGAGTGATGCAGATAAAAGCTGAGGATCACCAAGAATTGCTGGGAGCCACGAGAAGCACGGAAGAAATGAGGGAGAATTTGTCAACAGAGCCTGTAGGATTGTCCATGGTCCTATTGATTTTGGACTTGTACTCTAGAACTATGAAATAAATTTCTGTTGTCAGCCACAGATGTGGTTGTTGTACTAGCCCTTGTTAACTAATATATATAGTCTGATGCTTTTACTAGTTAATATATTGTAATTTAAATAAAGTTGGTGATAATAACAAAGGGGAAAGTACAAGATATCTGCTCTACAGACCTAGACATCTGTGATGACACTTTGTATTTCAAACAATGGATCCCCTTTTGTTTTCTTGGTTTCTATATTTTCTGAAGCCAAACATTACTATTTATATCTTTATGTTAATATGCCAACACAGTAGTTCTCAAAGCACACTCTGTGGACCCATAGCATTCCCTTGGACCATTCCAGGGAGTCTCTGAGGACAAATGTATTCTCATTTTGTTTTTTTCTCACTGCATTGATGTTGGCAGTGATAACGTAAAAGCCAAAGCAGGTCAAATTGCTGAGATCTGAGGATACAAGGCAGCACTACAAACTGCGCTAGTGGACATTTTAGTCTTAACCTCCATGTACTGGCAGAAAACGAAAGGCAGAGTTTCACTTAAGAATGACTTTGATGAAGCAGAAAAATGATTAATTTGATTAAATCTTGATTACTCATCTTTTAAATATTCTGCGTGATGTTATAGAGGGTACAAAGTACTCTGTTACATACAAATATATCAAAAAATGATTCTGTGTGATTGATTTCTGTCTGAAGTAGCAGCTTTCCCCATGAACACCATTCTTATTTGACAGACAAACTCTGGTTATTCTGATTATTCAGACATGAGCATTTAGCTGACATGGCCCTGCATGCTCAGAAATTCTTTAAAAACAACCATCGAAGTGATTCTGGTTTTTTGGGGTTTTTTTGTTACTGAAAATGACATTTCTAATTAAAGTTTAAACTCAGATGAGGCCCAAGAAATCATATAGATTTGCTTCAAGACACATAGAATAAATTATTAGAGAGAGATCTGGAAACCAGGTAGCCTTACCTCCAGCCCACTGCACTTCCCATTCCACTGCAGGAGACAGGTGGCTTTCATATTTCATGCTTCCTCTCCTTGAGATAGTAAGTCAATGCTGCAAAAGAAAGAAACACCAGGTGCAGAAATTGACAAGTCAGATATTACACAGCCACTTAATTTTTATTTTGTAATTTTCACAATCTGAGCAACCAAGTAGAATACATAAAGAAGATACTAAAATATAGCATAATAAAATTCATTTGACCAGGAATATAGGTGCTCATGTTTTTGTCTCCAACTCAGCTTTGTTCCATTTTACTGTCAACTATTTTCTGGGTCCAGCACTCACTTTGACAAAAGCTGCATTGAGTTGCAAATTGAGACATGGTGCACAGCTTCTGTGATTAAGGAATTCAGAATCTATCCAATGTAAGGCCTTGAGGGCAGAAAGAAACGCTGAAGGAAAAAACATCTAGACATTGCTATGTACAGATGAATGCCTGAAATAAATATTAACTGTTATTTCTGCAAACTTTCCCACTGTTTTATATACTTCATTTCCCCCATTTGTGAGTTTTCAATGTGTTCCAGCAACATTATAGGCTTCTGCTCATGATGAGTCTTCTCAGCGTGGGCTGGGTCAGTGTTTGTAGCTCAGCTGGCTGGTGCCAGAGTGGAGAGCTCATCTGATTTGATTCCACCCCAGGCACTGAAGGATTTTCAAGATTTTCCTCTTAATATTTGGCTTTACTTGATAATCCTAGAGCATGCTGGGAAATCTCAGCAAGAGGAAAAATTTAGTAACCACAGGGAGGCCTGCTCGGAGGGCTGTGGGTAAGTATGAAAGCTTATGATTGTGACTACTAATGACTCTTGAATGTTCTGCTCATCACAGAGTTTTCCTTCAGTATAAAGTGTGTAGGCTTGTGTGGCAGAGGGTATTTAGAAAATTTAGCCATCCCCAGAAATACAAATGCATGATTGAGTCCCTTTCAAAGAGAAATTTCAATAGTCAGGAAGGTATGTGGTACCCTACAGTTCAGCTTGAAATTTAGAATTTCGAAAGGAAAAATTGACAAGGGGTTGCATGGGGGTTTTGCATCATGTTTTCAATTTTTGTTCATTTTTCTTTCTTATTTGTTGACTACTGACCTTGCCTTTAGCATATATAGCGTAGAAAACATGCTATCTGCCTCCAGTCAGTGTTGGAAAAAGTGCCCAAATCAGAAACAGGTTCAATAGCCAAGAAGGTGACTAAATCCCCAAAGATTTTCTTTCTGCAAACCAAATTCTTATGTACTCTCTTTTTAATTCTGTTTCCCCTTTGTTTTTGTTAGTTTGTATGTGGTTGCTAAGACTTTCTGTCATGGAGCTGTCTAACAATAGGCTGGATGTTTGCTAGGTCTAGATACTCTGGATATGGAGAGGTGGAAAAGGAGAAGCTGGAGGCCTTGCATTGTGAAGGGATACGGGGGTGGGGGGGCAAGCTTTCCTGGCTGGGGGACAATACTATGTGGCAGTCTGTTCTTTGACAGACTGACCTTACTGAACATGCAGCAGGTGTGTGAGGTATCTGAGGAGAGCTGACATCCAAAGAATCCAGCCAGAAGTGGTGCGTGTACAGCAAGTCCCATAGAATTACAAGAAGCCTTGTCTCATGGCCTTCTGACCTATAAAGCTTCACTCAGAGCAGCTAGAATGACTCTGTAACCCCAGCTTAATTTAATTGAATTATGTTCACATTTATTAAGTTCTTAATAAGAAAAATGCAAGAGGCTGAATATAATTATTTCTTGTGATTTAGGTTATCCTCATTTTAAATTGTAAGAAAACAGTATTAGAGACAGCAAGTGGTTTATCTAAGTTCATACAATTGGTTCTTGCTACATATCTTCATTTCAATGAGAGATGACTTTTTCCTTTTTGTTGCAAAAATAAAATCTCATGTCTGGATCAGTTGGACAGTCAATGAATTCCACCTTTTCTATGATTTTTTTTTCTTGGGAAGACATTGGGTGAAGACTGGTATTCAACTAATACTAGATTCGTGGGGACTTTGAGAAAGTTATGAAAATTATCCTAGAGTAGCTGTTCTGAAACTGTACTTCATGTCTGCTTTGGAGCAACTATGATACCCTCTGTAAAATCTCTATCCAGTGATGCTCTTTTCTTTTAGAATCATCAGTGGAAAAAGCCTATAGTTGTTACAACATAATTAATTGTTTGGAAACTCTCAATGTTGGCAAAACATCTTTGTTTTATTATTTTAATTTAAGGCCCCTCAGGCCTCTGTCTCAACAAAGTGGAGATGTCTTCTTTCACACTCTCAAGTTCTCATGATGCCTGTACAATCTGTTTTGAAGAGTAAATATAGAAAGACTATGCCCCACCTCACTGAAGCTGTCTCTGTCAGACATGGCAGATTGGCTTGTCTGACATCTGTACCAACTGCATTCTTGTTTGCTGTTCTGTGCTGCATTTTCCAGGCATCCTTACTGTGAAGGATCTGGATATGATTTAAATTTTACCAACCAGATGTAAATTCTATGGCCCAAGTGAAGTAGCCACTACTCACTCTTTTGAGTTTAAAAGTGGTAAAGTAGCCATAGAGCCAATAATTCTAGGCAGGCTCCCTATTTCCAGACAGCAGATAGTGCTGATAAAATGTTGTGTTCTTGAAGTTGTTGATTCCCTAGGGTATAAATCAGGGGGATCACTAGGGAAAGAGGATGAACATAAATAATGTCAAAGAATAGTCTCCTATGATCATAGAAGACTGGCTGGCAGGGCAAAAATGTATAGGGCAGACCAGAGACGGGAAACACGGAGGTGAGCTGATATTATAGTCTTGGCTCTGAAGTCTGTAGGGAGGGAAGGCTGGAAACAGAATTTGTTTCTCTGCTGAGACAGAATTTCTCATTCTCTAGAAAAATCTAAGTCTTTCTCTTTACAACTTCAACTGATTGGATGTTAGCTTTCATCAAATTCATGTACATTTTAAGACAAATTGTAATTCAATTCTCAAGATTTTTTTCTGAAATTCTCCAAGTATATTTTAAAATTAATTAAAATATAAACAATGAAAAAAAGATAGATAATACGAAGAAGGGATATGTATCTTTTGCAAAAGAAAAGGGATCAAGAGATGAAGAGAGGTGGGAGGAGATGTGGGAGAAAGGGATAAAAAGAATTAATTAAGCTTTCTATTTCTTCTGGGCACAGTCTTTCTGGGCAATTCCCTTGATAATGGCATGGCTTTGAGGTTGACAATGTGGACCCAGGAACTTTGTAGATAGCTTTATGATGGTGTTTATCTGAAAGTGTTTTGAACATCATTTCTATGGAGATCGCACCGGGAGAGTAGGCTTTGTAAAAAACCTGACCTGACTGATTCATCACTTGTGGGGTATGAGAACCAATGAAGCTGCATCTTAGCAAGCTTTCTGGTTCAGTCTTATGTAGCCAGGTTTTGTTGCTACTGTCTTACCAGTTGATGTGAACCCTAGAAACTCTTAACCTTTATCCTCTGTAGTAACCACCCTCCCTCATGGAAGGACTCACTGACCTGATATGAATATAACATCACTCTGTTACATTAATGTTTATATAGCTGGCATTTCTACAAAATCGTATACTGAGAGAGTAATTAACCTTGATAATCAAGAATTAAATTTCACCTTTATAAATAACCTGTCTCCCCAAAGTCTCATCTGGTTTTAGGCATAAATAAAGCCATTTAATGTTTATAGCCCAAGTTTCACTGACTCATGACCTACATAACGCAAGATCTCAGTTTCAAACAAAATTCTCCAGCTTTTCTGAGAGGCTTTAGGAGATGCCTCACAGATGTTCTCAGTCATGCTTTGTTATGCTTTGCAACTGGTTCGTGTGTGTAGTTATTGGAATTTTTTTTTCCTGGTACTGGGGATCAAACTCATAACCTCACACTTGTGTTGGAATATTTTTGATTGTGCCTTACCAAAGCTGATGGCCTTCCTGCAGATATTAAAGTTCAACTAACTATTGAGCCCAGAAACCCAATTAACTATGTGACAGAGAAGTGGGGTGGGTGTTTTTTTTAACCTTGATTCTGTGTTTTATTTTATTTTTTCCATATAGGCAATGCTATTACTCCTTGAGCTTTCCAAAGTTTTTAATGAAGTTTTTCATTCCATTTCTGCAAGCAACTCCTTTCTCCAACATCCAATTCCCACAAATACATTGTGTGCTCCAAACAAAGCTGTTGTGAAAAATTTTATCCTTGTAGATCCCTTCCCGTATGCTCAACCCTGACTAAAGATCAATTTTAACTCAGTTCCAACACATGCACACTAGGTTCCAGTTATGTATTAGGTCATTCTGCAAATCCAGTGATTTAAGAACTACTAAAGAGAATCTCTTGAGAGAACTTTAAATAAACTTCTGAAGTTAGGATAGATTGTCAGAGTGAGACAGCCTGCCAGAAAGAGTTTGGATTTTACGTGTCCCCTAAAGGTCTGTGTAGTAAAGGCTTGGTTCCCAGCATGACATTAGATGTAGAAGCAGGCATTAGAGGCAGAGAGAATGTTAGATGTAGAAGCTCAGAGAAAGTCATTAGGTCATTAAAATCATACCCTTGGAAGGGCTTATGGGACCCTGGCCCTCTCTTTCTCTCTTTTGGTCCTTGGCCATTAGATAAGTAGTTTTCACTACCATATACTCCTGTCATGCTGTAGTGTCTTACCACAGACCTAAAAGCAAAGAATCTACCTGAACATATCCTGGAATCTCTGATATGATGGACCAAAACAACTTTTTCTTTCTGTAGCTTATTTATAGTAATGGAAAGCTAACCACAGGGCCCAAGTGGTGCTTGTGGCAGTTAGGGTGGAATGTTAACCTGCTCAGTCTGTGATCTCTCCAGGGGATTGGTGGCACACATTTCTGTGTGTGTCTGGGTGAGTCTGAAGGTATGGCCTTGGGGCCTTTATCTGGTCTCTAGCCCCTTCTCTTACACTGTTCCCCTGCTGTACTTTCCAAAAGCTTTTAACTAAAGATCTTTGCCCCACCACACCTTCCTGCCAAGATATTTCTGCCTTGGAGTCAGCTAACTATTGACTGAATCCCTTAAAATATGAGCCAAATTAAATGTATCCACTTTTAAATTGTGGATGTCAGGTATTGTGTTTAATGACATGAAAACTAACTAATACCATAAAAATTCTGAAAAAGATTTGTTTTTCCTTTAAAACAAAACATCTGATATTTGAATTATAGAATATAAAAGCAAAGAGGCAGAGCACTGAAGCAGATGTAGAATTTAGCGTTCTAAATGGAACCCGTTCTCCTCTACCTTCCTCCTCCCTTACCATAAAGTGCCAGCTGTCACTGAAAGCTACTTCCAAACCAATTACCATTCCTCTATCAGAAACGATTATAAAATCTTAACAAAAGAATAGATGATGGGATGCCATTGGTTCCTCTTACTCTGAAACTACTTTGAAAGGAAGCTGTATCTTTGCAGAATTATTATTATCAATCAGCCTTTATTGCTTCAGCTTTCTTTATTGCATTCTAACACACAAAGTAATGAAAACATATAATAAAGAGAATAAAACACGTAATGCATCACTGTGCAGATATTGCAATCATAGCAAATCCAATGTAAATGCCCTACAGGGAATACTTGAGTCTTCCAATACATTGCTAACAGTTTTCATGATACTACAGTACGTTATTTATCTACTAAAGCTGTCATGCTCTGCTAAATATCACGCCAGTATCAACCCCAAATAGCATTCTCCTTCCCATCCTCCAAAGGGGAGGCATATTTCTCTGCTGCCATTGATTTTAATGTTTGCAAAGAGTAGCTCCAGCTCCTAAATAATTAATGCATAATGATTACTAAGCTATGGCTAGTTTACTGTTCTAGTTCCTTTGGTCCTTGCAGTGTTGCTTGCTTTAATATGTACTTTGCATATGTATCAAGAGGTAGTAAAAGCTATTAAGAAGGCATAGAGCTCAGTCAATAATAATTTAGAGTCTGAACACGTCCTGTGATTTTATTCTTGACTCTCAAGCCCCATCTGCTGCTCATGCTCTGACTTGATCTCCCTTTTGCAAATGCTTGTCCAATGGCAGAGTTTTTGCTCTGTTTACACTTACTTAAAAGAGTTGACTCAAAAGTTCAAGTGAAGTACACATTTCCTCTGTGGTATTTCAAGCTCTGGAAGAACACTGGAAATGGCTAAATATACTTGGGATATATCTGCCAGATATTCACATGTCTAGCAACTTCATGATCTCACAGAATATGATTATTTTGTAAATACTGAACACTGATAACAAGGCAACTCACCCTAGGGATCATGGAAGAGGCTTACAAAGCTGGGGCCACTTTAGAAGAAAGGAACAGCACATTTCTCAGGGTGACAGTGGCAGAATAATACTGTAAGGCTGGTCTGCTATGTGCTGCTGTGGTTTCTGCTTACTGATGGTCCTACAGATGAACTCAGACTATAATTATTCCCATGTGTTGTAAGCTGTGGCATCCCAAAGGCAAAGGTGGGTCATTTTAGTGGCCTTGTGTGTGAGCTGAAATGACCTACTGCCCCAGGAACATCAATGAGAAGACAGGACTATTCCAGGGCACATTTCTTTTGGGTGGATATCAGAAAGAGACTGGTTTCTTCTAGAAGGGAGGTGAACCAGTTTTATTTCCTTTGGTACTTAATTTTGGTATGAACATATAATATTCAACAGAAAAGCAGTCAAGATATTTGTGAACTGGTATTAAATAAAATAATGTATTGTGTCATTTTAACTAGAGAGAGGACCAGGTAGAGCTTAGTTGCTTGATGATATCACCTCATATAAGTAATATTTCCATTCTTCTTGAAGTCCCCTATATATCCTCATTAAAGGAAAACTTTTTTAATATTTTAGAAATAAATACACAAATGCTTTGAGTTCATTTCTGTATATTGAAAAGTTCTGTTTGCCTCTGGTAGGAGAAGCTGTTAATTTTTTGTGGTAGCTTGGAGAAAGGTCTTTGACTAAGAGGATCTTGGTGACTTACATGTTAGCATAAGTCTAAAAGGTCAAATTTGCTATCTCTTCCTCACCCAACAGGCCAAGTCTTATGTGTTGTAATTTGTGCTTTGCCCTTTCCTGCTCTCAAGTTGTTGCTAGCCTGAGCACTGGGTTAAATGCACAGGATCTGTGTTGTTAGTAGAACAAATGGAAGTGAGACTAATGTGTGCATTGCTCCACTACTCTGGTTGGTTTGCTAATGAATTATTGGTCAGGAAAGAGTGAGATGAGAAATACCAGCAGGATAATCGAAGTTACAGTATGGTGTATGATAGAATTACAAACTGAATATCAAAATCTCTGATTGTTTTGGAGACATAGAAGATACTGACTACGAATCAATGTCATTCTTATGACACTGACAGAAGGACCCAATTCAGCGAGGTTCCTCCTCTGCTTACACTGTACAATGGAGTCATTGGGTGTATTTTTCATCCAGTCAGTTGACTGCTGACAGACATAAGAGTAGTAAGGAGGAGTCTGAGAAGCTAAAGGTAGAGCCAAAAACCGGTTCTGTTTAGTCCTAAGAGCCTCCTCAATGCCACTGTCCTATTCCTCCAGGTGCAAGGGCCTCTCCTTGCTTTATAGTTGTTGCAGTTCCTTGTATATGTGACCCAAGTCACTGAAGGACAGAAGTGCCTGCTCATACCAGGTGAGTTGAATGGAATTAAACAAAAATGGAGCTTCACTCCTTCTTATGTGTCAGATAATGACATTAAATTTCTGCGACTTGAGTGTCAGTTCTGCCCCTACTTGTCTTTCTAATGGCAAAGCTGAATGTCATTTTCTGGTTTGAGCAATATGGGAAGATCAAAAGTTCTACTTTTTCAAACTCATATCAAAGTATACCTTCACTTTACCTTGTCAAACAGGAGTGAATAATTTCACCCATTGCTTATTCCCTACATTTAATATTCCTATAGCAGTGGATAATTCATGTCTCTCTTGAATAAAGAGAGAGACATTGTGAGACACACGAAGAAAGTCAACTAGAGAAGATGATGTGGGAGGGAGATTGAACAGCATTAAACCTTTCAAAGTGACATCCTGCCAGATTTCTTATTAGGTATTCAAATAACTAAGTAGATCCCTGTGTGAGTAATTTAGCCTATGTCTTCATTTTTTTCTAATTTGTAATGAATATAGCAATTGCTTCTAACTCCTGCAGTTTTTTCTAAAATTTTGAGTATTAAAAATGATACAATATGTCATGAAGTACTGAATGCCACATAAAAATATGTTCAATGGTAAGGGGGAAATGAGAAAGAGTTAACTACTCTGTTCCGAGTAGAAGGTGCAAAAACTAGTCTGGCTTCTAGTTACATCCAGGGATTGGGTTTTGTTCAGAGCTTCCTTATCCATGTAAAGTGGAAACATATTTGTGATTTAAAATCAAAGAATCATGGGTTTGAATCATGATTGAACTGCTTGCAATTATTTGGCCGGTTACCTAATGTGTCAGTTTCCTATGGCTGCTATATAACAAAGTACCACATACTCTGCAGCTTAAAATAATCATTCTTCATTTCTGGAGGTGAGAAGTCCAAAATTAGTTCCACTGAGCTGAAATTAAGGTGTTAATAGAAGTATACCTTCTGGAAGCTCTAAGGAGAATCTTATTTCCTGCTTCCTCTAGCTTCTACTGGCTGTGGATGTTCTTTGGCTTGTGGAGGCATCATTCCCATCTCTTCTTTTGATTCACCCCCTCCATATAATCTTCCTCTTTGTCCTTCTTACAAGGATATAGGTGATTGAATGAATATAAGACTCATCAGATAATCTAGGATAATCTCTCATCTCCAGATTCTGAGTTTATTCATGTGTGCAATGATTCTTTTCAAGACAACATTTTAGAATTCCAGGACTGAGGACCTGCTGTCTTTGGAAAGCTATTATTCTCTCTACCATATCTGACCTCCCTCAGCCTCAGTTACCTCACCTGTACACTAGGTGCTGTAGTCAGGGTTTACAGGGAAAGTATTTAATACAGGACACATAATGTATATAATTCTATAATATTCACCTAGAGTCAAATGCAAACCATTTCAAGGGCTCTGTTCACACACCAGAGACCCAAAGGATCCAGCTGAAAGCCTGGATCTCATAGCAATGTTCTGCATAAGTCCAGTTGAAGACCTAGAGCTCATGGCAATGTCCTCCACAAGTCCAGTTGGAGGCTTAGAGCCCATGGCAATGTCTCATGCAAGTCTGTATCAAGGATCTGCACTGGGAAGACCCAAAGGTCAGTGGTGGGTGCTAGAAAGTCTGCACCAGCAGGCTGAAAGATTTGCACTTGATACAGGAAGTGACGTTCAACATAAGGACCAGAGTTTCCCTGAAAAGAACCACAGCCACCCTCAGAGATGGTGAGGATCTAAGCTCCTCTGACAATGAGAACAGCTGAGTTCATATCAGGAAAACCAACGTGTCAAGATTCTCCAGCAGAATCAACAGCACACCATCTTCCTCTCCAGATCTTTCTTTACTGTTAGCAAAAATTCTTGGGTGAGCTATTTACACCTATCCCCACGCTGATTCAGTTCAGATGGGTATTACAAGTTGACCATTAGTTAATCCATCACAACTAGGAGTAAATAATACCAAATTTGAAACTAAGTGTGAAGATTAACTCAAAAACACATGAAAATGTCTTATTAATGTCAATGTGGTATGAAAAGATTGTTTTGGGTCTTTAAAATTGACTGAGGGCTGGGATGTAGGTAAGTGATAGAGTACACATTTAGCATATGTGAGGCCCTAGGTTTGATCCCTACCCCTTGGGGGGAAAAAGTCCATTGAGACTATCATAGGGGTAGTATGCACCTTACATTTCCTGAAATAGTATTAGGTTATCTGAAATCGAAAGTCACAAGAGTTATGAGTTTATTCTTGGTTTATAAACTGCCAGCCTACTTTTGTAAGACACTCTTCTGTGGACACAAATTACAAGCTTAAAAAAAGCCCTGACCTTGAGGAAATTGTGTTTCATTTGGGATGAGCAGACACATAAAGTATGAATGCACTTTTATAGGTGCATGGCACAATATGGTACTGGGGCATGGAGTAGAGCTGGGGGGGCAGGAATGGGCCCAGCATAGGGAGGAAGGGAGGGAGAGCTTTGTATCTTTCTAGGTAGTAGAATTGGGAAAATTTAACTTGGCTGTGTGAACCCCTTCTTTATTTCCACCTTAAATTAGGCAAATAATTTCTATACCCTTTTATGCTAGAATTTTGGAATAGAATAGGTAATAACACTGTGGAATGAGATGAAGACAGTTATTTTCTGCTTGACTCTTCAAAGCTTGAAGGTCACAGAGAGTTGTATCAGGAGGATTCTTTTTAATTTAATGCAGAGAACCCAAGAAGTCCTCCTAATCCTTTTCTCCCATTTCCCAATTTAAACAGGTCTGAATCATTAATAATCAAAGCAAATAAATAATGAAAAACTCAGTGACAGCTGGTAGGTTTGATGGAGCTAACCCTAGAAACAGATTTGTAATTCTGTCATGTTGGTTGGAAAGAAGATGTTGATCGGTATGTTCCTGTTTCATTATCATGCTAGCAAGGACTGCCGCCTCGATATTTCCTGTCAGATCTCTTGTTCAGCCTGCAATGGAGGTAGACATGGGAGTGTGTCATTTATACCTATTGGGAGCCAATATTTTCTCTTCCAAATGCTTTATTTCAGCACTCTGAGTAATTATTATATGAGAGCTAACAATTGCAGTTCCAGTTTTCCAGAAGCTGATAAATTATGGGGATCTTACTTGGGAAGACAGGGCATATTTATCAAGAGCTAAAAATTTCCAGTAGCATATTCTAAAGAAGCAAATAAGTGGTTCAGACAAAGAGTTTTGAAGAGAGTAATTTCTAGGGAAAGACTCTGACCAGGCAGTGGGCCCAGAACTGAATTTTAGGTGTTGGCAGTCGGGAGGAAACTAGGAAGGGTTTCTTCCTAAATGGGAAGAATAACAGCAACATAAGTAAGAGGCAAGGATGTGTTATGGTGATTGGGGAAGGATTTCTATCCATGTGGATAAAGTAGTATTATATGATTATAAAACTTAAGTTCAGTTCAGATTCATTTATTCATTCATTCATTCACCAGCTACTTTTTGAGGGTAGACTGTATTCTAGTTTTGACCTTGAAATGATGAAATCTGTAGTTTTTAATTTTTTCCTTTCCGATACCGGGGATCAAACTATAGTTTGTAATTTAAATTGTGTGAAACTAACAATACTTTTAGTTACTGGACTAAAGTGAGGAAAATCATAATTTGGGGGGAGTCATTTGGATGGCTTGTAAAGAGTTCATTAGAATGTGAGATGTTGCAAATAGGAGAGATGAACAAATTGTAAGTAGGAGACTTAGGTAAGGGAGGTATGAGAGACATTTTGGGGGAAAAGTGGCTACCATTGTGTAGCTCCATAGCACTTTACAGAGTATATTGTTTTCTTATGTGTCTATTTCCCCACCAGACTGTGAGCACCTCAAAGGCACAGACCACACCTGATTAACTGTGTCTCCTTTTAGTCCCTATCATTATGCCCCATGCAAGGTAAGTTCTTGACTAATGTTGAATATCTGGTTTTCAAAAAATGTGAAAAACTAGGGGAAAATAGTCAAAGAAAACTCAAGTTTTCAAATCTGGGCACAGAGAAGGATTATTCATTACAGAAGAAAAGGGAGAGCAGCTCAGAGCTGCCATTGACCCAAGATGTTCTACAGCTCCCATTGGTCAGGTGTTTGACCTTTAGGGGATAGTGAGGTATTAGGACTGATTTAGATATCTAGGCTACATTATAGGAAGAAAAACAAAGGCAGCAGTGCTCATAAGATGCTTGAAAGGCACAAAGATCTGCAGGTACTTGGATATGGGGGTGGGGCAAAAATCTAAGCATGGGAAGGCAACTTGAAGAAGGAGCTCACTAGATGAATTCCAGTATCAAGAGTGTTTAGAGAAGGAAGCAGAGTACCTCTTGATCCCAACATTACTCACAGCCAAAGGCTAGCAAGAATACCACCTGGGGATAAGGTCCAAGCCCTTGAGGGAAGAAAGAATCCTAGAGCACCACTGACCACCAGACTGCTGTAATCAGCACTAAGCCTAGCAGTTATTTCCCAATGCCCATCTATCCTAGTTTTCTTTCCATTGAGACAGGGCACAGTGAGTTAGCCACAGGAGAGAGTCTTCTCAGTTTAGGCTACTAAGGAAGGTACAGGCCAGAGAATTACTCAGAGAATAGTTACAGAGTTGGGATAGGACAGCCCTAGAAGTAGAAAAAATAAAGACATGGTCCTCATTAGGGACCTGGAATCAGTCCTTGAGTGATCTGTGGGACAGACTAGTAGATTGTATCAAAAAACAAAACTTATCTATATGTTGCCTACAAGGGAAACATCTCATCCAAAAGGAAAGCTCATAAGCTAAGGACAAAATGATTGAAAATGATATTCCATGAAACCAGAGCCTGAAAGCAAGCAGGGGTAGTTATCTTATATTCAGACACAACAGGCTTCAAGACAAGACTGATTGGAAGAAACAAAGATGACCACCATACATTGGTAAAGGGAACAGGAAGAGATAACAATTGTATGTATACACACTGAATATTTACATACCCAGCTTCATAAAACAACATTACTGGACATAGTAGAGATACACACCATTATAATCATAATAATGTACTTTAGTGTCTCACTCTCACAATTAAACAGGTCAGTCAGACAAAAAGATCAACAAAGAAATATCAGATTTAAACAACACAGTTGAAGAAATGGACTGATGAGCCATCTACAGTGTGGTGAGTGTTTTATCCAACAACTACACAACAGAATACACATTTTTCTCAGCAGCATATAAAACATTTATTTCCCCAAATAGATCATATTTTAAGCCATCAAGCATGCTTAAATAAATCCTGAAGAATTAAAATACTCTCTTGCATACTACCAAATCATTGTGAAATAAAACTAGACATTAATAACAAACAAAGGCATAGAAACTATACAAACACATGGAGATTAGATGATACATTGTTGAGAAACCAGTGGGTCACAGAATAAATTGAGGTAGAGAAACTTAAAAGCTTAAGAGTTCCTACAATCAGGAGGACATGTGGATGCAAGTCAGCACAGAGTCTTCAAGGGAGGGTTGAAGCAGCTCTTGGTGCAGGAAGTGGTGAACTCCATGCTGAAAATGTGAAGAGAACATTTGGAAGACACAGGGCCTCATGTTCCAGTGCAGTGCCAACAGCTGTGAGGACGATCAGCTGTCCATTAGCAGGTATTTAGTGCTGTCATGCACCTCTAGCTCAAGCTGGGCCTTGGTGACCAATGAATTGGAAAAGTTCCAGGACTACCTTGCTCAGTACACCATTCATCACAATTACAAAGCCAAAGATTCAGTGGACGCAAGAATTAAGGAGCTTCTGGTGAAATGTGGCTGGACAGTTGTTCGGCCAAGTGTGTGGATGACCACACAAACTTCTTTCCAACCATGGCCAAGAAGGTGAAGGGGTCTGTCTCATTCATTGAGAAATAAAAATCCTTGTCAGTGGTCATCAGTGCTGAGGGAGGGAGTCTTTTTAAGTAATTTGAGAGCTGACTCCTTTATCCATGGCTTTTGCAATGTGCAGTGTTCCTTTCCCAAAATGACACCTTATCTTTTGGATAAAGATTGGGTTGTCTTTTTAACAAATTATTTCAATGATAATGTAGCCTATCTGTTTTCTGTGTCAAGGCTGTGACATTTTCCTAGTGTTTTGGTCTTAAAATAAATAATTTAATTGTCTCTTCATTATTGTATTTCTTTCCTTACATTTGGGCAGTGAATATTTATCTTTCTTCATATATTTCTCTAGTTAAGTGTGAAATAAACTGAAGATGTCCAGAAAACTAGGGGAAAAACAAGTTTCTAAAATCAAATGACAATGTAGCATGACATACCAGAATCTATGGGACACAGTTAATGCCATTCTGAAAGGAAATTTTATAACTGTGACTGCTCATATTAAAAAAAACTGAGAGATCTAAAATGAATAACCTAACAATGTATCTCAAGGTCCTAGAAAAAAAAATGAGATCAATCCAAATCCAAAACTTGTAGAATAAAATAAATTATAAAAATCAGAGTGGGAATTAATGAAATTAAGACACAAATTACAATATGAAAGATCAATGAATCAAAGAGTTGGTTCTTTGAAAAGATAAACAAAATGGATAAGCACTCAGCTAATTTTTTCCAAAAGAAGGAAAGAAAAGACTCTTATCAAGGCAATTAGAAATGTAGAAGGCCAAATCACAGTCAACATTACCAATATCCTGAGGACTATAAAAACTACTTAGAAAACATATATTCCAATAATTTGGAAAATCCAGAAAAAATAGATAAATTCTTAGATACATACAAATTAACAAAATTAAACCAAAAAGATATAAAAACCATAAATAGACCAATAACAAGCAATAGAGGAAATAATAAAGTTCCTATCAACTAAGAAAAGGTCAGGACCTGATGGATTCTTCAGGGAAGAACTAACATCAGTTCTCTTCAGCCTCTTCTATGGAATTGGAAGAGAAGGAGTACTGCCCAGCTCATTCCTTGAAGAAAGCATTACCCTGATACCAAAACTGAACAAGAACTCAAAGAAAGAGAAAAAAAAAGAAAGAGAAAGAGAAAAGAGAAAAGAAAAGGAAGGAAAGAAAAATAAGAAAAGGTAAAAAAGGAAATGAAAGGAAAAGAAAATCTTCAGGCTAATTTCGTTAATGAGCATAAGTGCATATCCTCGATAAGGTACTGGCAAACAAAAGGCAACAAATCACTAAAAATATCATACATTGTGACCACATTAGATTAAGGAGCTAAGAACATTCTGGATCTGTTGAATCCAGTTTCTATGTGTCTTGGGTTTTTTTGTTTTGTTTTGTTTTGTTTTTTGTTTTTTTGTCCTGTTTTTTATGGCATGACTGAGTACATGACCTACCAAATCAATTTTGTTTTCAAGTTCTGACAGTCTCTCCTCAAACTGGTCTTTCTTTTTGTCCAGACCTTCATAGGCATAAACAGGAACTTACTGAACACAATAAAGAATTGTACAAGAAATGTACAAAGAATCAACAAATGGGATTATATCAAAGCAAAAGCCTTCTGCATGGCAAAGGAAACAACAAACATAGTGAGGGAACAAGCTGCAGAATGGGAAACAATTTTGCCATCTACTCTTCAATCAGAGGAATAATATCTAGAATACGTAAGACTCAAAAAAAATTAGACTCTCATCCCAAATAAAATACCCAATAACAATAGTGAGCAACTGAGATGGATAGACATTTCTCAATAGAAGTATAAATGGCCAATAAGTGCATGAAAAAAATATTCAGCATTTTTGACCATTAGAGAAATGAAGAAACAACAGAGATTCCACCTTATTGCAGCAAGAATGGTATCATTATGGATTAAAAAAATAAATTCTGGCAAAGTTGTGGGGGGAAAATAAGCCCTTCTACAATGTTATTAAGAGTGTAAGCTAGTACAACTATGTGGAAGTAGGTATGCAGTTTCCTCAAAAAGCTAAAAATATAATTTCCTTCAGACTCAGCAATACCTCTTCAGGGTATCTTCCCAAAAGAGTTAAAGATGTTATATTGCAGTGGTACTTGCATATCTATGTTTATAACAGCACAACTCACAAGTGCTAGGTCTTGGGAACAGATGAATGAACAAATAAAATGTGGTATAGCTACTTTAAGGAAGAACAAATTTGAGCTATTTGTAGGAAAATGAATGCACTTTGAGAAAGCAAGGCCAAATGGAATAAATCAGACACAAAACGTTAAAGTCACATGGTTTCTCTAATGAGAAACCCAAAATATAAATGATTTAAAAAGCAAAATAAAGCAGATGGTAGGAAACAGGCTTTGTGGGATGGGATGGGGATCAGAAGAGGAAGGGAAAATGTAGGTAGGAGAGGAGTAAAAATGGTCAAGATGTGATTTTCACAGCTGTCAAGAAGGAATAAAAATGATCAAGATGTGATTTGGACAGCTATCAGTTTCCCTAGATGCATGTAACTAGTGCATTTTGCAAACATACAGAAATAACAAAAAGGGGAAAAGAAATAGATACAAAAAGTCCAAAGATTTAGTAAAGTTAATCAGTTTATTCCTGCATGGTACAGATGTGTTATCAGGGCAACACCTTAATGTTGTTGTTGTTGTTTTTCCATTAAATTCATTCTCTAGCATTTCCATAGTGTTCTTTTTGGTTTAGCTCATTAACCTTTCTGAGATTTAGTTTTATATGTGTGAAAACATAACTTTACATTTTTCTAAATACATAGCCAATTACTCTAATTCAATCTTTTGATGTCAATTATCTATAATTTAAAATGAAGCCTTATTAACTGTAGAACGCGCGCGCGTGTGTGTGTGTGCCTATTATTGAAAAGTCTCTGTGTCAGTGTTTACTAGAGAAACAGATACAACATAAAATATGTAAATATATAAGAACTTACAAGATTGGCTTCTGATAGTCACCCACCGAGTTGGCTGAGGTAGTGTGCAGAGGGTGTCTGCCCACTGTAGATGGTAGGATCCAGTCAAAGGTCTGGGACTCACTGCAGTGTTCCATATGAGTCCGTGTCAGAAGGCAGATAGGTCTGTGATGGAGGCTGACGAGTCTGAGCTGGAAGCCAGAAGATGATGCCCGAGCTAAAGGCAAAGACTGGAGCTCCTCTAAAGAAACAGAAGCGGATCTGTCCTTCCTCATTCCCCCTTTACACCAGGTGAGAAGCCACCTGGGGCGGGGGGGAAATTCCTCATACCCTCAGGTGTGGAATCCCTGAGCCAATGTAGTTGAGCTTCTCTTACATAAACTGACAGTCAATTAGCATCACACTCCCTTTGTGTGGTTTGTTTTTCTTTTCTGCCTATTCTATTATTCCACTATGACATTAACTTTATTGCTGTCTTTTTATAGTGTATTTGTTATCTGAGGTAGGAAATAGTTCTTTACAAAACTTTCTTGTCTACCTTTAACCATTTTTTTGCTCCAAGTAAAACTCATATAACCATATTAAATTTCATTTGAAGTATCATCTTGTGATTTTGATAGATATTGCTTTGAATTTACAGATTTATCTGGGAATAACAGATATCGTAATAAACTGTCTCATTGGACATTAGTGAAGATTTCTTTTAGATCCTTTAGTAAAGTTTTATCTTTTTGGATAGGTTTTATACACTTCTTATAATGTTTATGCTTGATACTTTATAGTGTCTATTGTTGGCATTATGTATGTGATATTTTCCATTACATTTTCTAGTTTTCGTTTCTGTAGGGGAAAGGTATTGATTTTGTAAAATACATTGCTACCAAGTACCAATGCAATGAAGTACATCCATAGAGTTATAGTCCTGGAAATAAAGAAACAAAACTATTAAGATAATTCAAGATAATATGGCAAACATATTTACAATATAGAGGTAGTGAAAATTACTTAAAGAAAGCAACAAAAACAAAACAAGCCAGATGTGATGGCAAATGCATGTAATCTTAGCACTTGAGAGGCTGAGGCAGGAGAATTGGTATGAGTTCAAGGCCAACCTGGGCTACATAATGAGTTCAAGACTAGACTGAATTACATAGAGACTGTCTCAAAACAAAAAATAATAAAATAAAATAAGTAAAAGGTGAATTCAACTACACTAAAATTAAAGTTTTAAGTTCAATGGAGACAAATGACTGATGAAAGAAAATTCTGGCGATGCATGAAACAACAAAAGATGTATTTTCAACATATATGGAATTACACAAATTAGGTTTTTAAAAAAAGACAGCAGCCTCAACAGAAAGATGGGCCCAAAATTTGAATCAGCTCTTCACTTAACAAGCTACTGAACATATTGAAAAATATTCAAATGTACTACTAATCAGAGTAATACAAATTAAGCAACAACAAATTATCACTTTGTGCATGGAACAAAAGTTGAGAAGGCCGAATAATACTGAGTGGGATCTGCAGAACAGAAATAATAGAGCTGCTGTGGGAAGAAAGGTGATGAGTGCAGCTGCTCAGAAGCACGCAGCTGCTCAGGTGATCGGGTGCTGCTCGGGTGCTGCTTCATCAGCTCATGGGTCTACACCTGGACATATGGGCTTGGGACCCGGTGTTTGCTCTTGGGGATTAATATTTTAAATCCCTCATGACACAGCTAATAAGGTGTTGTATGAAGGTTTTCATCCCAGGATTATGAAGAGAGTTTGGGGGAACTCTGGCTGTTTGTCACTGTGGAGTGATAGACTAGCACTGTGCATTAATATGCCTACGTTACAGGCAGCAGACCAGATGACAACAAAGGGTCTGGTAAGAAAAGAAAAAGATGAAGACAACTACAGTGAAGGTGGAATGAACTCTGTGGCAATACCATGCATGGAAATTTAAAATATAGCCACAAAAACAATACATGCCTTGCTAGAACACAAAAGGCAAAGGGATAGAATGAATGACTGAATGAATTGTTCACTGAGGGAGCAAGTAGAAATGAAATGAGGAATTGGGCATGAAAGTGCATGAATAAGTATAAGAATTTGAAAATTTTTGAAAAAAACTGCAAAAATAAAGGACTAAGAATACTTTTTTCCATTGACTATTCTAACTCTCATGCATCGATTAACTTAATCTTTACCAAGCTTGTGATACACTACTGAAAATTAATACTTGTAGATATTGAATTATCAAGTGTCTCCTCCATAATAATAACTGCATCCTGTGGATCTGGTAACTCCTTTGGACATGCAGCTGAATTGTAAGTATCAGATAGCCATAGAAAAAGTCATTTTGCTTTGACATTAACCATTCTTAGTGGTGTGTCTTTACTCCTGGCTAAAATGGTGATAACACTTAGATGGAACTATACACCCTACCAGCCATTTGCTTCTGACACTGGAGCCAGGGTGGTTCTCCATTTTGAGAGGGATGATGCACTGTTGAAAACACTTTTCTGAGATAGGAGATCCTTTTCCAGATAAGATTTAAAATTTAAATAGAAATGGAGGAAAGAGCTCTTTTGGGTGATAACTATGAGGAATTCAAGACCCATCCCCCCACCATTTTTGTACTCCTTTAAACAGCCTGTATTGTTTTATTCATCATTTTTCATAGTATCCTAGGCAGGAGTAACAGCCACAGAGCAAGAGATGAACTCAGCGGTGTGCGATTATAAAGTAACTTTATGTTTTCTCCTGTGGCCCTTTCAAACCAACTCAGTGTGCTTGTTAAATCCAATAGATTTTCCAGTAACTTCTAGATTATAAAAAGTCCTAAATCACTTTAAGCCCACGGAGAGTCTCAGTTCAGCAATTTAAAGGTGCAGACAGTTTAATAATAAAACTCTGAACTTCATTTAAAGTTTAAGATCCCACCCCTGCAGCTGATACTCCTTTTAAAAACTTTTTTTAATTTTTATTTTGAAAAGAATAAAACCAAATGAGGAAAAATAGGCTCACTCAAAACAAAAGGATAGACATAGTACATAATTTAAAACCACAATATAAGGTGATCTACAATGGTTACCATGATGTCTCTTGCTGTCTTCAATAGAATTGCCCATATTATCAGATACAATGAAATTGAACATAGCAGTATGGAACAAAATCAATAAAAAGAAAACATTGGAGACATTATAGGACTTCAAAAGAAGGTAATAGTCAAACCAGAATGGGAATCATAGTGAATCTTTATGTCTTTAGAGTAATTGCCTATCCTCTCAGATTTGATACTATCAAACAACAGATTCGAATAAAATAAGACAGGATGGTGATCAAACAAGACAGATTCAAATAAAATCAGTCAAAACAAGGCAGTGAAAGCAATACATGGCTTCAGATTAAGTTAACAGGAAATTAAAAATGGTTACTGTAGTATATCCTGCTGTCTTTGGAATAGCTGTCTATGCCCTCAAATCTAGCACAAGTGGACAAACTGGAACAGAATATAACCAAACTGAACAGAGCAATGAAAGCAATATGGGTTTTAAATCATGATACAAGATTACCAATGTCCTCTGCCTTCTATATTTATACAATTCTTCCCCTTTCACTTTCACAGGGTGCATTATACATTTTTTTTATCCTACAAACTCCTTTAGTTTTTAGGTTAGGGAGGCAACCTGCTATTTACTTAAGTGGTTCTGAACCTCTTTACCCCTGAGCTTGGTCCCAAATTGTATCCATTTACCTACAAGAGCCTCAGGGTTTTCCTTCCTAATAACTGAGTAGTTCTCCATTGTATAGAAGTGTTATGTATTTCCAACCAATCTGCAGCTGGATGGACAAGCTACCCCCACTTTTTTCTGGTTCTCTGTCACATAGAGCATTATTTTCTCATCTTTCACTTTCCACCCATAAACCTTCTTTCAAATTAAATATATTTCTTATATAGAGCATCTTCATGGATGCTATCTCCTGATCCACTCTACCTGTGTTTCTTTTTATGTGTATTGAGGCTATCCACGTTAGCGATTATGGCCAGTCTTCTCTGACTCATCTCTACCATGCTATTTTTCTGCTGTTAGTTGTCTACTTTTCCCCTTCATTCCACTGTCTGCCCCATTCAGTGAGCCTCCTCTGTTGCTGTTCATGAAACCATAGTCTTTTTTTCTCTCTCTCTCGAATATCCTTCAGTAATTTTTTCAGTGTTGGGTTGGTGGTCATGAACTTCCCCAGTTTCTCTTTGTAATGGAAATATCTTGTTTCTCCATTAATTTTGAGAGATAGTTTTGCAGAGCACATCAATCTGGGTTGGAGGTTATTTTCTTTCAGGGCTTGGAATATTTTGCTCCAAACTCTTCTTGATTTGATGGTTTATGTTGAGAAGTCTGTCATGATTTTGATGGATTTCCTTTATAGGTAATCTGTTTCTTTTCTCTGACAACTTTTAATATTCTCTTCTTGTGTTGAATTTCTGGGATTTTAATTATTATATGTCTGGGTGTAGATCTATTTTGGTTGTAGCTGGCTGGAGTTCCGTATGCCTCATATATCTGGGGAACATTCCCTTTTCCTATGCTTGGGAAGTTTTCTTTACCTGTTTCTGTAAATAGCCTTTGTATTTCATTTGTGTACCCCTGCTTCTTCACTCACATTTTTTATTCTTAAGTTATAGATCCTCTTGTCATCTTCCAGTCTTTGTATTGTTACTTCCTGGTTCTTGGTTATTTTTTTAAGAGATCTTTCCTTTTGCAGTCACACGTTGCAAACCTGTCTTCAAGGTTTGATAGTATATCTTTAGTTTCTTTCAAGCAGTTTTGCCAGCTTTCAATGGAGTTTTTAATTTCCTGGTAGTCTCTTTGAATCTGTTTCATGTATTCTAGATTTTTTTATGTTCTTCATCAAAGATTTCTCTCCTTTTTTAATGCCCCTCCATTCTTCTATCTGTGTCTTCTTGAGAAGTACTTAGCATTTCTTTTATTATTTTTCTTATATCTTCCTTTACTTGTATTAAAATTTCTATTTTTAGTTCTTTTATAATATCACAAAGATAATTCTTTATGTCAGATGCTGCTTTTTCAGACACCACAGATGTGCAACCCCCAATCTCTTCTGGGCCAGTAGTGTTTGTGTTGGTGGCTGGAGACCCCCTTTTGTTTCTTCCTCTTGTCATGTTTCTGCTTTTTTCAAGACAAGTGGATAGTGTGGGTCCCCCGCACTTCCTGTATTGGCCATGATTACCCTGAAGCATGCTGGCTAGGGATTGCTGCCCTCCCCAGTCTGCTGATGACCACTGAAGTACAAGCAGGGGCAGGGCAGGCTGGCCTCTCACTTCTGAGCTTGTCAACTTCTGGGAGTCTTCATCACGTTAGTGTGTGCTGTGCAGATGGGTCCGGTTAGATAGAGCTTCAAGGAGACCTTGTCCTTTGCTATTGGATCGTGCACAGAGGCAGGACTCAGCCCAAGCAATTCTTACCAATCTGCTCTGCGCCAGGAGTGGCTGAACTGAAACTGCTGCAGTTCTGGTTCCAGGCATATCCTGCCAGACTCCAAAATGTAGCCCAGTCAATCGTCCACTCCCGTGAGAGGACTGATTTCTGCACACTCACTGTGAGCTGGTACAGAACTGCCAGCCAAGAGCTGCTCTCCACTTCGCTGCTTCTCTCCATGACAGCATCCTCCCGCTGAAGCCCTCAGCATCGCCACCCCCCAACCTCACCGCAACCTGGCGCCTTCAGATTCCAGTAGCGTTTCCTACACAATGGGACCAGCTCCGGTGAGAGCAAGTCTGGCTACAGCCTTCTGTCCATGATTTTCTTTTTCTTTTTCTTTTTCTTTTTTGGCCCCTTTAGTTTCTTGCTGGGTTGAGAGGATCTATCTCCTTTCATCTGGTCTTCTCCAGGATGTTTTATTCCAGCATCTGAGCTGTTTCTCTCAGAGAGGCTCTTTATTTTGCTGCTTATTGATCCAGCGTCTTCCCAGCTCAGCTGGTCCTCCTCTGTACTGCAAAGCTAAAGATAGGCAGAGAGAGCAATATCAATTTCTGTACTTTCTAGTGGGTGCGTTACCTTCTCTTCACACCCCTTCTCTCCATCACACTTAGTGGCCTCTGTCTCCTGTTTGAGACCTGAAGCAAGAAAAAAATGTAAGGCCTAGGAAAATTCTTCTCTTATAAAAACAGTATTATCTGAAACTATGGATCATTTTTATGGTATTTCAATTTTTTTATGAAAAGTAAAGAAATTCATCCAAAAATTTTAATGAGATGAATATAACATTATTATCAATACCAAAAAGATTTTATCAGTGATGAACATGTTGGTGTTTCTCTACCAACACATTATTGTTTTTCAATATTTGATTTCAAGCTTTGATCCCTCGTGTTAGCCATTTTTTAGTATAATGTTATTTAATGATTTACACATGTACTTAGTACTTCTCTAACCCTCATTTCATTTGTATAGTAGAACTTTCTTCTAGGATCATTTTCCATCTAATTAAGTGTAATCAGAATTTCCTTTATTGAGGGTTTGTTGGTGACAAATCCCCACCCAAAGTTTTTGGCATGTCTGGAAAGGATTAATTTTTATTGTTTTCAGTGTTTGCTTAGCTAAATACTATAGTAGTGGGACTGTTCTTGTCAAAACTACAAATGCCCTTAAAGAGAAAGAAACTTCAAATGTGTCTCACTTAACAGAGCTTTCTGTTTTTTCCAGATCTTGCTCTTTAATTCCTCATTGCATTGCTAGTTTCTTGAATAATTCAAGCATATATTTGTCATATGCTTCCAGATTTTCTAGTTGTACCCAGTGGAAACATTGCCCCTAATGACTTACTCTGCAATTACCAAAAGAGTAAGTTCTTATTGCTTTTAATTAGAAATATTTTCTTGATTTTACAGTATTTCTCCATCAATACAAATAGTCAGCTGATATTGCTGGCTTCTGTTGTCTGATTCTCTTTGACTACTGAGTTCCATAGGCACACTTTTTCTTTGCATAATCACATATCTTTATGCTTTTTAAAAATCATTATTCACTTAACAGCAAATTCAGAGTATAAGCTTCTTTGGCGAGCGGACACTAGCGGTATGTAGTAGAAAAGACACAGTTGCCATTCTAGGGTGCCTTCAGCAAAGCAAACAAACAAACAAACAAAAAACTAAACAAATTCATTACCTTTCTGTTGAAGCTAAGACAGGAACAATTTTATCTCTGGAAGTTCTTTGATTACAATCATGATCAGTAGCCATGTGGTAAACCTGTAAAATTTCTTTGCATTTCCACTTGGAAGAATATAAATTCATAGGCAAAGAGGTTATGACTTTCCCAAAAGGATTCACAGGCTTCCATCAGGAAACCATGAAACTGAAAAATTAACCCTGGCATGAAAAATAAGTTGTTGACTCCATGGTTATTTCTTTAGCTCTCACTGGGACCATAGAAAAGTGGTGTTTGCTGCTAGCTCTGCCACCCTAGGCTTCCTGGAAGAATCCTCAGCCTCAAGGCTACTTTTAGGCTGCTAGGTCTCCAGTCCTGGTTGCTCCAGAAAGGTAGATGTCCTGAAATCCTGTTCTTCTCAGTATTCTTGTCTTCTTTGTGAATGTGTCCTTATAAGTCTAGCTCTTTGTTTCTTACTGGGACGTGAAGAGCACTGAACTTAGTTCTTTTCTAACAATGTGGTAATGATTACAGAAATGATGATGACAATAATAATATCTAGAACCATTACCTGAGTACTTAAGTGGCAGCCCCTGTGTTACATGCTTTATATGCACTGCCTAATTGATCCCCTCAAGAAGTCTTAAATCTAAGTAGATATGCAAGCCCAAAAAGTAGGTTTTATAGAAGTAGAATAGTTAGTGGTTAAAAGGGTAGGGAAAGAGGATAGAAGAGTAGGTAACAGATACCAAAATACAGTTCATAGGAAGAATAAATTCTAATGTTCTGTAGCACAGTATGGTGATGGTAGGTCACAATGTACCTCTACAGTTGTGAGAAATAGGGATTAGAAAGGTGAGTAACTGAATTATGGATCACATAGTTAATAAGTTATGTTTTAGTGCTAATATTTTAATCCTGTAAGAGAATCTCCACTTTCATTACTTTGATATACTTCCAAATGAAAATTATATGCTCTAATAAGGAATTATCCACATATTTATTTAGGAAAGAGAATATTGAAAATTTGGCATCAATTGCCACAAAAGTTTCATTCCCATCCCTTTTTTTTTGCCATTAAGTAGCTATAGAAACTTCATAAAATTATATGACATTTTTCAAGGTCTCAGTTTCTCAATTCTGCAGTGAAAGAATTGAATTTGATTATCCCTGACTCCTTGTGAAATGACAACAGTATATCAAAGAGGTACCTGCATTCTCTTATCTATTATGGCACTATTCACGATGGCCAAGAAATGGAACTGACTGAGGACTCTGGCAACATTTGAATGGGTAGAGAAGATGTGACACATATACAAAATGAAATGGGCTTATTTCTGGATTCAGTTCAAAAAGAACGAAATCCTATCATTTGTTGCATTATGAGTGGAACTGGAGGACACCATGTTAAGTGAAATAAAAAAAGGACTTGGAAAGACAAATGCTGCATGTTCTCACTCATATGTGGAAGCTCAAAAAGTAGATTTTATAGAGGTAAAATAGTGGTTAAGAAGGGTAGGGAGAGAGGATAATAGATACCAAAATACCTTTGATAGGAGGAATAAATTCTAACGATCTGTAGCACAATATACTGATTGTAGGTCACAAAAATGTGTTATATGTGTTACAGAGAACTAGAGGAGGAGTTTGAAGTTTCCCACCCAAGTGTTTAAGGAGATAGAAGTACTAATTTTTTAATCATACTCTTTGCATATATGTATCAAATGTTCATAACACATCCATATATATGTACAATTATTGTATATCAATTAAAATTAAATAAAATTAATAATAAAAGATTTCTTAGGAATTTTTTTTTGCATTCTTAAAAATATATAAATAGAACTATCAGTGATACCTGAACTCTGCATCATGTTGGAACTTTGGGCGCTGGAGAACAGGCTGCCTACTCGCTGCCCTGGTGAGCAGCTGGTGGCCTGGCAAACCACTGGCACACCAGGGCAAGAACTATCAGCGACTCCTAAGCTCGGCATCATGTTGGAACTTTGGCTACTGGGAGATAAGGCGGCCTGCTGGCCGGCCCGTAAGCAGCTAGGGCCCTGGCCGTGCGTGGGCTAAGAATCAGACATTGATCCATTCCCCCCCCCCCCCCGTTAGCAAGTAGGCACCGGCAGTCTGAGTGTCTTTTTGGAGAATGAATGTATACAGTGATTTCCTTCTACAATCCCTTTGAAGGCAAATATTTTTATCACTGTTTTGCTCAGTTTTGATTAATGGTACTTTATTCAATATTTTGTTTTTTAAAAGTTCAATATTTCCTTCCATTTTCTTCTATTTGATTGAAAGAACAGCTAATGTGAACAAAATGGGCTGTACTATTGAGCCCATTGTTCGTGTCCTGGTGACCTGCTCTGAGGTTCTGTGGTAGTTTTATTGCAGTGCGGCTGCATGGGTTTGTTCTGTCTTGTTCTGCTCTATTTTGCTACCTTCAAAAAAAAAAAAAAGTAGATAAGAAAGTAACAAAATACCTCCCAAAATCTCCCAACTCCACCAAAGCTAATCCATGGATCATGGATGAGGAGAAACTCAAAAACAAGGCAACAGAATTATATAAGATGATTAAAAGTATATAACATCAACCAAACAAGTCAGTAAGGTACTGAGCAACCTGAAACAGGATATAACTAAGCAGATAATGGACTTTAAATGTAAAAAGAAGAAAAGAAAGTGCTCTAGAGGATATGGCTGCATGTATGTTTGAGTGTGTAAGATTGATAACCATGTTGCTAAGTTGTTACTGGATCATTGAACTTCTTAGCAGTCTCACTGTTTAAATGTACACTTTGTATGCTTTAATTTTGTAACTTTAACAACTAGGTCTAAGAAGACAGTATGTAATTTATCAACTAGTGATTTCTTACTGCTTTTTTTTCTGAGATTCTGTATTGTTTCTACTCCTTTTTCTGTTTTGCTTTTTTTTCTCTTTAAATAAAATTTTAAAAAAATTAAAAACAAAAAATATATATATATAAAATGCCTTTTTTTTGTATCAGAAATTGAACTCATGACCTCACACTTGCCAGCAAGGCACTGTGCCTGAGAGCTATATCCTTGGCCAGAAATCAAACTACTTTTAAGAACACAGTTTATGAAGGTTATTTTGTAAGCTATTGTTTAAGTAGAGGTGCTGCCTATGATTTTACATCAAATTGTTGTTTTTTTCATTTATATTGTTTGCTTTAAATAAGACACACATTTTCTTCCATTTTTAAAGGTAGATTTTACATGTTGGGAAAAACATGTGACAGATACTGTTTGCTGTTTCTTTTAGCTATCCATTTCTCCATTTCACTGATAGGAACTGTTTTATTCAGCTGAAAATTCTAGCTTCATTATCAGGGGATGAGTGGAGAGCAGAGTAGAAAGTGATAGTCCTTGTAAGGTATCTACGTTCCTGATGTAGATACCACTTCTTCCACCTTTCCCTTTCTCCTCCTTCCTACATATAATGCCAAAAAAAAGGGTTCGTCTACTTTCAGATTTTTCTGACTCTGTTGAACAAACTGCCTTATTTTAAGTCACCAGTAGTAAGGTTTCACACCAAATCTATACTTAACAGGTTCAGTGTGCATTACTTTTATTTATAAACTAAAATTAATTAATTTTAGTCCATGAGATATGAAGCACTTTTTTCATTTTCTTTCTAATTTAATTTGCTCTGTATACATACCTGGTTGCTAGAAAATCTCTAAAGTCATTTCTGTGGTTCCTTCTCAGGAATTCAAAACTTGAGGCCTCTTAAAATCTCCACCACTGGGAAAATAGTAGGTCCTGGGTTGTTTGGGACTGACTCATTCAACATGTATGTACCTGTTTCCTGAGCATTGTCTGAAGAATGAGAATACACAATGAAAACACTCTTATCTAGAAATGTGTCTTTAAGGTTTGTTGGGCTTTAGACAAACTCAGAGACATTCTAATTGCCCTCCACGGTACTGACTTCAGACTTGCCCAAGGACTCTTGTCTCTAGTCTCCTGACCAGAGTGCAGAGCTCTGGTTCCAGTTACCTGTAGTGCTCCATCTGGGCGCAGCTGGTTTCTGCCATCTGCCTTCTTATTCTTAGTCTTAGGACTCTTCGCTTTCCATGGGACACAGAACTTTAGCTTTGTCTGTTTCTAACAGTCCCTGCAATTCCTGTGCTTAGAGAAAGGATCTAATTTAGTTCATAAGATAATGGCAAATCCTATCATGCTATTCTAGTCATACAGATGAGAAAACTAAGGCACAGAAACCAAGGCAGAAATCACTTCACTGGTAAGTGGTGGAGATAAGGGCTTAGCTTCAGAGTAAGGTAACGTGAAGGACATCAAAGGGTTGGCATTTTCTAGAGAAAAACAATGAATAAAAGCAGCCAGATCTTCTTTCCTAGAATATTTAGCTCCACACCCAGCACCTGCCCAATGGATATTGCTACTCTCTGCAACCTAAAGATCTCTCTTTCTGCCTCTCTTTGGGTTTAGAAGCCATCTTAATTCATAGAAATACAGTGCTGATTTTTTTCTGGGTGAGATAGGGAAAGGAGTTGTTAACTTTCAGTATTTTTCTTGATAACTCTATTCTATCCAATGAAGGAAAATGCATTGCTCTTTAAAAATGCACTAACTTTAGCTTCCAGTGTTTTATTTTTTTTTCATAAATTGGGGATTGTCATTTTTACTATGACTCTCCCTCTATATTTTATCTTGTCGAGATTCAGTGATAAAATGAAGTATTAACTAATAAGATTTTTTAAATCTTCAGGGGAAAAATGTAATATTATAACAAGAAAATTGATGCAACAGCAGATACCGTAACTGGCACAATGAATTTTAGCTTTGGTATTCCCAGATGCTCCCTATTCAGTTCTTAGTAGAATATATTTCAATCTGGTAGGAAATAGGGATCCTGCCAACTGTTACTAATGCTCGCTTGCCTTTTAATTGAAGCATACTCTTGGAAAATGTTGTATGTATCAGGGGAAATATAATAATTCAGTATCAGAATAAATCTTTTTTTAAAAGACTGGATTTTTTTTTTTTTACTTTTTAGTCATTCCACAATATTTCTAGTTTATCAGCTCCTTTTTCTTTGCTAGGCAGTGATAGTAATGCATACACTTGCCTTTTTCCAGTAAATCATCCTTTTATAATTTGGGTTTCTTTTCATCTCAGATTCCCAGCAGAAGGATTTTACCTCAAGGCATATTGCAACCAATTTCCTCTGTAATTAATGCCATATCGGCCTCAGAGTCCATTTCAAATCCCAAATGAAAATTGATGAGGCAGCCAACCACAAATAAGGATCACATACCACTGATTAAACTATCAGTCTGGTTTCTGGGCTATCACATTATAGTGCTGAATCATAACCAAGGGGGGAGTTTCCTGGTCTTTTGCAATGTATATTGCTCATAGTAACTGTCCATAAATTGCCATTAGCAGATGAAGGGAGGTATTTTATATGACCTCTGTCAAATTCTACCAGAAAAGCTAATGATTAAAGAGGCTTGTGTTACAGGAACTGAGACTCAATAGAATATAAAAAATATCTAAACTTGATTAAAAAAAAAAGAAAGAACCATAAACTGCTACAAAATTTACTGGGAAAAGATAAACTACACTGGTGTTTTTATCCTGTCAGGTAGAGTGTGCATGGTTACTATATAGGTAGCTATATACAGTCTAGGGAGCTAGGAGACCAAATCATCTACTGACCAGTCATTTTCAGACTTTAGGGTGGGAGTTGGATGGGTAGTTGATGTGTAAGGTGGCCATTCACCTAAGGTCAGGGATAAGAACTCATTCATACATTCTATTCATTCAGTTACTCAATGTCTATTTACCTATTTTCTAGGCACTGTGTGAAGAATAAAAACAAACAACAAAAAAGACCTAATCTCCATCCTGGTGAAAATGATGCTGTAAGGCTAAAGTGGTGGAAGACAGATAAGGATACAATGATCATATCGGGGGGAGTGCTATCACAGAAGCAGATGCAAAGTACTAGTCAAGTATGTAAGCATATATGTAAGAAGTATTAGTCAAGTTTTCAGGTGAGTGGGTGTGTGTGTGTACATGCGCATGTGTTTAGACTTCCTGCAAGAGCTCACTGGAACTCTGAGGTAGGGATAATTAACCAGGTTAAGATGGGACCAGTGCAGAACGTTTGAGAAAGTGGAAGCAACATGAGCAATGTGAGTGAGAGCATGACTTGTTTGTTACTTTAGAAAGTTAATCATGGCTTGAAAGATGGATGTGAGGAGCATTTTCTAGAGAAAAACAATGAATAAAAGCAGCCAGATCTTCTTTCCTAGAATATTTAGCCATCAGGGTGAACAGGCAGATATGAGTGTGATTACGAAAGCTTGCTTATGCATGTATAAACACATACGTGCATTTGAGTGCACTACATATTTCAATAAGTAACATTCTTTATATGTTTGAGTAAATTATCTTAAACATTAAAGTGAATTCTTTCCTGCTTCCCAAGGGATCATATTTGATGCTAAAGGAGAATGCTTCATCCTTCAGTTTGAATTCTGATTTTGGTTTGTCTCACTCATGTCTGTAGCTGCCCCCAAAATGATGGAAGATAGGACTGGGACAAAAATTTCCAGGTCTTTTCCTTTTACAGAACAATCTGCTCTTTGTAGGAACTGAAATCACACTGACTTAGTACATTAAAAAGATTGACTTCTCCATCTCTCTAAGACTTGGCCACTCTGTCTAATTATTCAGCTCTCTGTGAACACCAAGTACCGCAGCATACAGCAGGTGATAGGAGAGGTCCAGGGGTGGTACCGTATGTCTTTTGTCAGGTATATGCCATAGAGTATGTATATGTAAGAGGACCCTGCTCAGAAAAGTAAACTGAAAAAAAATACATATTGATCAAATAACAGTACTATTGGTTTTGATTGTTCTCTTTAATAAGCTGATTTTTTTCCATGATTTATTTTAGATTGTAAAACTCCTAGTCTCAGAAAATGATAATTCTTTAACTGATGATGATGATGAATATAGAAGTAATTTGTACAGTAAACAGGCCCAAGAAAAATTCTCACAGAGAAACACAAACAAAAGCAAATGTAGAAATCTGGCTTTACCAAACAACTAGAAACTTTTTTTTTTTTGAACTAGAAATTTCTAAAGGTGTATTGTATAGAATGCTGCATTGTGTGCAGTTTGCAGCTTTTAACGTGAAGGACATCAAAGGGTTGGCAGAGATTCAGAGGATGCTAAACGCTGATGGGGTCAGCTTGCATGTATGCTGACCACCTGGGAGGACAGCACTGTTGAGTCAGATTTGAGGAGAAATCTTCCTGTGGCTGCTCAGATGTTCTCAAGCATCCCATTGATGAGACTGTTGTTCGTGGCCTGGCTGGCTATGTGGTGCAGACGACCTTAGAAGGAAAGAGTAGCATCGCCTCAGAGCACAGAGTACTTGCCCTGTGTTTCTTCAGCGAGAGTTAACTGCAGCTTGGCCATAGACTTCTCTTGCTCTCTCCTTCCAGTTTGGCTGCCCATGTGGTCCAATTACTCAGAGGAAGTCTCAGAATGTAGGTGACCCAAGAGCACATGTGTGACAACTTATTTTTATTAATAGAAAATAAGCCATTATTCCAGTTTCAAAGTTGTTATACTTGACATTGCTAATAAAAATGAATTTAAAATAATCCAACATCCTACTCTAAGAAAATAAAACTGTTGCTTAAAAAACAATGTCAGCACTTCAGAGCTGGCGGTAATGAATGGCATGACTACTGGACAATGAGCCCAGTGCAGATACTGGGAATCAGGAAACCAGCAAAGTCGGTGCAGGGAGAGCTGAGGCCTGGGCCCCAAGCCCTTTCCATCCTAGAAAAATGACTCTCACCACTCACCCCAGATCACCGGGCAAAGCACAAAGCCATGTGCTGGAGCATCAGAAACTTTCAAAGCTCCAAGGTTTTCTGTTTGTTTTGTTTTGTTTTTATATGGAGACTCCTGTTTATGTATTTGTTCCTGTAATTCAACTTGTCCCACTGGCTTGTTCCTATGTCTACCTTTCAGAAATACTCAAGGCCAGAGCTGGAAAAATCACCTTCTGTACCCATCTAACTCCCTGTCACCCTGGGGATAGCCTCCTCCTTATCTGCCAAAAGATAACAAACCTTTCACTTCGTTCTTTAACCCAAGGGGCATCTAGCTTCCACCCCTATCTGACTTCTCTTTCTGACCCATAGGTACCTTTCAGGCTACATCGACTGAATCCTCACTTTCCTTTCAAATCACCTGCCCCTCCTGCCCCCTGGAACTGACAGGAAAGGAAAGATCTTAGCAGTTGAAGTTTTCACAGGAAGTCACTCCAAGAATCTGGGTCAGTCATTCTCTAAATTCCAACTTTTAATATTTGATTCTTTTATTGGGCTGCTGATATCACATCATGAAGAAATGGTTCCTGAGTCCCATTCTTGGGAGCATGTGTTGGTGTAGCACAGGAGTAAAGACCTGACACCAGCTCCTGGCTGCTCACACGGATAAGGTGAAGTGAAAAGGAGAGATGTGAAGGGAAACTATGCAGGCACTGAGCTCAAAGGCCTGGTGTGTGTTTCCTATTGATTCTCCCAAAGGAACACTATAATACTATTAGGAACTTTTGCCAGGCTCCCAGGGCTGGCCCTAAAGTGGCATGCCCAAAGCCATGCAGAGAATAAATAGGGCCAGGGTACTGAAATCACACCTGCGGCTGTCTGGCTCAGGTTATTTTCACTGTTCCATGTTCCTTCCCAGGAGCACAGAGAGTAGAGTGTAGAGAGAACCACGGGAAAAACTACCTGTACTCAACAGCAAAAAAGTACTGTACCTCCTCATCTGAACCATGTTTTGTTTATTTGTTTATTTTTAAGGAGGATATAATAGCCAACAAAATGAAAAAGCAGATTTCAGCTTTTATTCCAGGCCAATTTTTCTTAATATGTTATTAGAAAAGATGTGTTTTAACATCTTTACCCGAGGAGTTTCTATGGTAAGTTTGGTTATTTGAGGAGCTGGTTGGACTTTTAAAAGAGAATTTAGAGTAAATTGGTTCAAACATAAGTGGGATTGTTAAGTGGATCTCTCTAGCTCTGAGGTCTTTATTTTGGGGCAACAGATTGAAGCCAAAAAAATGGCAAAGAGCAAGATGTGGGAAATGGCCAGATGCATGCTTATTAGAAAGAATAAAAGAAAACCCCTCCAGTAGTCAGAGAGGGCTGTTCAGTAAGGCCAACACCATGGAAGTTCAGACTCAGGTCTTTATAATGGTTTTTGTACCAGTGGTGCATGTGATGTGACAGAAAGCAGGGATGCTCTTTCTTGCAGATTGACCTTGAAAATGCAAACTTTCATTTGCATGTTACTTTTTCCAACGTCTCTCCCATTTGTTTAAGGATCTGTTCTTCTTCTCTTGCCTTTCATTAATTAGTTCCTGATCCTCTGTTTGCTTGGGGCTCCTCTTATGATAACTCATCTAGGCCCCCACTTCCAGTTTAAGTTAACTAACTCTTCAGGACCTGAACCTGTCTGCCTAACTTCCTCTATTTCCTGACTTCAAGCTTCAGTGAGTCAGTATTCCCCTTGGGAATCTTAAATAGTTTAACTGTACAATTACTTTTCAGTATCTCTTTACCCCTCCCCACCCAATGGTTTAGGCTGCTGAGAGCAGGTGCTGAAGGCTTCAGTTCTTTCTTAACCTTTGCCCATGGTCCCATGTGTGGAGAAATGACACAGCAGAGATAGCTTGAAAATTATCCTGTGGGTTACACTGTCATATTTAGAAATCTATCAGTGGCTCTCAAACAATATGTTCAATGGAAACTCAGGCAAGAAAGGAGATGGAAAAAGATAGAAATACAAAGATTGAATAATAAAGTGGATGAATCAATTAGTAGAGCACAAGAAAAGAGTGGAGTCATAGACTGGCTAAGGTCAATTCCAACAAAGAGAAGTGCCGGGATGGCAGAGTTAGTAGAGAGCATAGCAAAGCAGAATTAAGGTCACAGTGATGTGGACAAGGGAAATAGAATGAGGACAAGCAATTAAGGATGAATAGTAAGAAGCAGAACCAGTGACAGCAGAAAGAAGGGATTGGGAAGAAGTAGAAGGCAAGAATGCAACCAAGTGGAAGAATGCAACAAAAGAAAGAAAAATGATGAATTTATGTCAAAATTGAGTTTAAGTTATCTTAGTACATTAAGCTGCTATAATAAAATACCATAGACTGGATCACTTATCAACAATAGAAATTTATAGCTCACAGCTCTAGAGACTGGGAAGTGGAAAATGAAGGTACCAGCTGAGTTGGGGTCTACCTGCTTGTTTGTTCATAGGTAATTCTTTCCAGTATATCCTCATATGCTAAAGGTCATGAGTGAGTTTCTCTAGGCTATGTTATAAGGTTACTGATCACATTTATGTGGGCAGAGCTCTTATGACCTAATCACCTCCTCCAAAGGTCCACTCCCCTAAAACCATTACTTGAGGATGAAGATTTCAAATATAAATTTTAAGGAAGACATAAATATTCAGACTATAGCATAGACATACAAATCTCAGAGGCTTCCAAAGTTGACATCACTGAGTTATAGCAAAGTACTGGAACTGATACTTAGAATGATGAAGCTGAGCCATCAAGAACATTTTCAGCTCTGCATGTTATATGCAAGATGGCATGGATGCATGATAAATTTTAGAAGGACCTTAATAAAATCTAGTTGAAATTTAAGTCTTATCAGTAAAAGTATAAACATTTGGATCTTTGCAATTCTAAACAGTTCATACTAATGACAGGCACCTAAAGAAGAGCCAAAACCCGCTTACCAAGGCTTCAGGGGCTTCATGTAGGGCCACTTCAGAGAAAGGATGTGAACTCTTATTACAGAGGAAGCCATGTTATAGCGTCCAAAGAGAAGGCGAAGTGGTGTGGAGATGTGTGGTTTGGGGTGTCACCAAGATGCTTAAGTAAAGGTGTGCCATGTGTTGATATATGTTTAAAAATACAATTCTTGCAAGGTACCATAAGAAATAGCATTGGAAGAAGCATTGCCTAGGACAAGGGAGACAAAAAGCCCACAATCACAAAGATAGTATTTTAATGCAATGCTAAAAAAATCAAAATTTGTGCAAAAAAATCCAAAATGAAAAGAATATCAAATACTCAAATAGTGACAGAATTAGCAATGACCATGGAAAGATTCATGAGAGGTTGTACGAATCTGACTATGTTTAGGAAAAAGGATTAAGTGACTGATGCAAACTGCATAAAATAAGATTAGAGAGTCATAAGAGTCATAGAAAAAGCCCAACTTTATGACCCAGGGGTCCTGTCAGTTACTCCCCTAAGGGATGCGAGGAAAAATAGGTTTAGGAAAGGATATGTACAAGTTTGTCTCATCCAAAATGGGTCTGGGATATCAAAGGGCAGAAACACAGCCAATGACAAACACATGGACCTAGTGCTTTGGCACAGAAGTCTGGGCCAACTATAGAGAATGTAGCTTTCTCTGCTGTAGCTGCTGCCGGCAGCTGTGTGTGGGAGAGCTGTCCAGAGAAGGTGTACAGAGAGGAGGAAAGGTGGTACTGACTATGGCAACAAAAAGTCTAGTAACTTGCTGAGCGGTTTACAAGCATTATCTCATGAAATCTTTACAATGAGCCTACAAGGTCTGTGCTATTATAATCCTTATTTATAGATGAGGAAATGGACATTTACAGAGGTTCAGTGAGCTGGGATTTGAGCACAGCAAGTAAATGGCAAAAGCAAGATAGAAACTCAGGAAGAGGGACACAATGTGGCTCTATACAGTCTGGACAAGGATAGAAGCAGTTCTGTGGTTTAGGTCTGTGTAGCTTGGGCAGCACACTCATCCTCCTAGAGCTTCTGTTTCTGTAAAATGGGAGTGAGACATCTTCCTGTTGTGAGAGTGAGATGGGAAGTGTTTGGTGTTTAATAGGTGCTTAGGATGAGCTAGTAACTATTGTTATCATTAAGAGCATGCCAGGGTCGTTGGAGCATTTCAAAGAGCAAATAGAAAGGAGAATGTGATGGACAGGGAAGAGGAAGGCCAGAAGAAATGGAGCTAAAGGTGAAAAGGGGCTGTCACAAGAGGTTAGGGTTGTTTTTCTGCTGTTGAGGTCCTTTAGCTGAGGCTGACAGTGTCTGTAGTGGAGTAGTGAGTTAGGAATTGGCTGCAGTGAGGGCTGATGGTTAGGAAGGTAACACTTCCTGAAGAAATCCTGCCTCCAAAAGGAAAGAAAGGGAGGAGGGATGTTACTTGAAGGAAACACAGAGGTTACCCAGAGTTCTCTTTCCACACACCAATGCCCCATGGTAGGAGAAATTGAAGCAGTTTTCTTCCCAGACAGAAAGAAAGAAAATAAAGTAAACATCCTTAGTCCAAAGCTAAGGATGGCTTGCCAATTTAACACATTTTAAAATGTTTTTATACACAACATGACAGATAGGCTGTAGAAAAATCCTGTGGAATTGTTACATAGGTAGCATCCACAATTTATTGATAATGAAATAAAGCCTCAGGAGAAGATAAGAGATTCAAAAATTGTCAGTGCAGATAGATGAAGAGATTTCCCTATCATCCCAGCTTTGTACAGAATCAAAGTGATAGGCTAATGCCAGAATAGGCATGAAAAGGATGTGTCCAAGAGAGCTACAGGCAAGAGGGATAATTTAAATGTAAGCAAGAATGAATAGGAGGGAGGAAATGAGTGAAATAAGAAGAGGACTGTAGCTCCTTTAATCATGAGAGAAATGCCTGAGAAGGATTGTAAAGTTTAATTTTGCACTAAAAATGCACAAAGATCTTTTGAATTGTCTTAAGACCTTGAGGGAAGATTGAAATTATTTGTGTATTTGGTTTCTTCTAGAGTCTTGGGTACTGAGGACACAATAATGTTTGGGTTTCATGTGGCTGGCAGATGGTGACACCAATTTTGAGCCCAGGTCTTCTGATGCAGGTCCAGCGCCCTACCCAGCAACTCACAGGCTTTTGTTCAAAAGTAAGACTCTTGATTTGCAGAAGTGGAGTATAAAAGAAATCTTCTCTTTTGTTTTACATGTGAAGATTCATCTTGACTCCACTGAGGATCATGAGTAAAGCTTGGGGAGAGACAAAAGATTAAGGATAATTTGCATAATGCTAGTTAGATGGAGAAAGGCTTTTATTTCATAAAATTTATTTTTAATAGTCACTGAAGGCTGGATGTCATGCAGAACTTGCAGGAGACTGTGCAGAGAAACTAAAAGCAGGATAAACTGCAACTGTTCATTGCAGTGACCCAAACCCAAAGCTCCTCATGCTCGAAAAGAAAGATTCATCAGCCTGTACACAACGTGCCCTTTGGAAAGCATGTTAACCATTTTATGTAAGAAGTGGCATTTCATCCAGGTTCACTCATTTGCATACTTGTGATTTCATTTGCATACATTTTACTATGCTGCACTCTAGAAATATATTCTCTTATTTTATTCTCTCCTTTAAATTCCTTACACCCTCTTAGAAAACCAAATGTTGAGGAAAATATTCTTAAAAAAAAAGGCAACTATGTGGCTTTTACATCAAATCTACCATCAAAACTGTCTTTTCTTTTTTTTAAATATCTGGTGATTGTGTCGCCCTATGTCCCCTGCATCACCCTAAGCGTGACTTCCTCACATTCTAACTGGCCTTTTGGCTTCCTGCCCAAACTACCTAATTCAGTCTACTTATTGCTGCCTGACTACTTTCTCTAAAACTCCACTTGTCCAGGATCAGTGGCCTTCCACGGCAATATAATGCCACTTTTATATTATTAGGTTCAGCACATTTGGTAGTCTTAACTTCTGCCATTTTGAAACTGCCAAATTATCAGCTGTATTTGTAGCCTTCTCCACTTTAGCACAAAAGAAAATTAAATTGCTTTCAACCTCTGCTTAATCCCTTCCTACAGTGTCTAGGAGGCATTGCTTTCTCAACTGGGGCACTTCCCCACTGACGCAAGGGGGAAAGAAAATGAGAAAAGTGACAATAAGAACACCAATCAGAAAAGCTGAAAATATTCTTGAAAAGAATAAAGACTAGAGAGTAGAAAAGGAGAAGGAGTAAACAGATAGGGCTTTTAAAAGAAATTAAATTTTGGAGAAAGAATTTGAAAAAAGTTATGGAAAGTAAAGTTGTAAAGCTTTCAGGAACCTTTAACTCAAAGGCAGCCAAACTAGAAAGTAGATATGGAATGAGGTCGATTCTGAGAGAGGAAATTAAGCTGAGCATTAAAAGAAGAAAAATAAGACATAGAGAGGCTGGATGAAATAGTTGGGATACCAGTTTGGCTTCTTAACAGTGGCCAAAATAATGGCAGGGTAAAAGAGATGACTTACTTCTTGTATGAAAAAGACTGGGTTTAACACAGTCAAAAGGATGGGATCACTAAGTTTGATAGGTTTTTTCTAGTTGGCTTATCTCCACCACAACTATAATCCAATGTAAAGAAAAAGGAAAGCGTCTTCTCTTGGGAAATGGAACTCAGAACTATGCACATCACTATTCACATTTCCCTTGTCTGAACGTGACCAGATTTCCATATCTAGCTGCAAGGGAATCTGGTCAATATAGTCTCTAGATGGTCATCTGTGCTGGAAAAAATTCAAAGTTCAAGGAGTATGTTACCAGAAGAAAAAGAGAATACTGTTAGTTGAGGGACAATAGCACTCTCTGTACTTACAGGTAGATGAACAGAAGACTGAAATCTCAATAAGCTTGAGTAGAATAAGTTGAGTTGAATATCAACCTGTGTTCAGATTTCAGAGGTGGTTTATGTTGGTTTTGGAAGGGTGCAAAAGACTATATAGGGATCTTCTAAAAGGCAAAAATGTGTGCATTTGGTATGACTGATATTGTACTATAGGAGGAACACTGAGGTCCATGACTCTGGCTTAGCTCAATGGTCAGCAAACTTTCTTTATATAGAACAAACAGCAAAACTTTTAGGCTTTTTGGATAAAATGTCAAATCTACTCAACTCTGTTGTTGGAGCACAAAAGCAGTCTATATAATACATTAATAGATATGTGTGTTTTTAATGTAATATTATTCATAAAAATAGGCTAAGGGCCAGATTTGATCTTTGGACCATCACTGTGACTGCTTTAGTCTACTGCTTGATCAATGCATTACTCTGAAGCTGGCATACTGCTCTATAAAATAGATTTCTTCCACTCATTATTCCTTCTGAATTTAACAGATTATGTTGTTTTCTAGACCCTGAGCTACAAAGTAAAATGAGACATGGTGTCTGAACAAAGGGAGGTTGTTACCTAAGAAGCTGATTTGCAAGGAAATGATATCAAAACACCTGATTTCTACAACAAACATATGGGTCGTATGTTGTAGGGATACAAGAGAAGGTGTGCCAGGGTTTTCCAGGGTACCGCAATAGGCTTCTCGGAAGCAAGGGTCGTGTAGGAACCTGAGGAGAAGTGAAAGTGTCCCTGGTTAACTAAAGAGGAGAGGTGATTGAAGGAGAGGAGACAATATGTTATAAAGTGGAAAATAAAAGAGTTTGGTGTATTTGAAGCACCATGAGTGTTTAAGGAGCAGAAAGGTAAAGGCTTGGGAATTCAGATTAGAAGACATCATTTGTAAGACATTTTAAGAACTTTATAGAATTTATAGGACTTCAAAGAATTTTGGGGCTAGATATTGTGAATATATAGAATTCAAAGAATTTTATAGAACTTTAAAGAATTTTGGGAATAGATATTGTGAATGGGGAAGAAACTATTGAAAAGAAAAGATAAACTCTAATGGGAGAAAAGGGGAAAGGAAGAAAGGGAAAGGGAAAAAATATATGTATACACAAGATAGTTAAGATAATTATATAGCTAGTTTCTCTTAGTTTCTTAAAAATAAAGTTTTCTTTATTTTTAATATTCTTTGGACAAGATATCATGCCTATATCTTGTACTCTGAACAACTATAAAGAAAATACACAATGTATCAACTATTGTAACTGTCCAACTAGCCTGCTTGGAAACTCAGTTTCATTGTTATGTTTCTCCGCCCCCCTTTCTTTACAATAAAAAAAGAATTTTGTGAGGACAGTGAGAAGCCACTGAGAAAAAGGTATTGAATCAAGCTATAATGGCATGGGACTTTAGTGTTAGAGAGGAACATGTGTCATTGAAGGAACAGGAGGAAGATAAAAAGGGAGGACAGATAATTATATTTACTAAGGGTGTGTGTGTTGAGAGAGACAGAGACAGAGACAGAGAAAGAGAGAGAGACAGAGAGAGACAGAGAGGAAATAGTGACTGGAGACCAGCAGGGAAAATCAAAATAGATTCAAGAGATTCTTAGGTGTTCAAAGTGATATGAACAGTTGACTCTTGGAAGGACATTTTGTAGGGAGAAGAAAGAATGAGGGATGAACCTGGATTCTGAATTGAGTCCCTAATGCATGGTGCTACTTGGCAAGACAGCATGAGGCATAGAAAAACTAAATTTGAGAAATTTGATGTTTTTGATATCTACTTGTCATGCATGTGGCAAATCTTGGTGGAATCTACTATGCAGTTGTATATACATGTGCTGCCAAAGAGAGCACAGTTGGATGTTTTTTTTAGTTGCCTGAAGAAGTCTGGACTAGAACAATAGACCTAATTGGTTAGTTTGAGGGCTGAGTAGTTACTTACATTCTTATGTGCTAGTAAAGGCAAATTACACAGTTAAAATGGGCAAATACAGAAGTCTGTGTATATTGTTCAGGCTTCTTTAGAGGGATAGAATATGAGGTGTATATAATTATAAAAGGGAAGTTATTTATTGCCTTCCATGATCAGCAGTTGGCTAGTCTTACATTGGCCAACTACAGACTGGAAAGCAGAGGAGTAAGTAGATTCTGAGTCCAATAAGGTGGAAACTTTGAAACAAGTGCCGAATAATGTAGCCCCAGGATAAGAGTGAATGCCTAGAAGGTCCTTGGAGAATTTCTGATCTAAGTCCACCTTCGAGGTTGAAGAAGCTGGAATCTGATGTCTGCAGGTGATGACAAACAGCGAAACAATGTACTCACTGAAGCACAATGGAGCCCAGCGTGGGGTAGGTTTCCTCCATCTGCCACTTGTTGTTTCATCCAAGCTCCCAATGTGCTGGACGGTTCTGCCTACATTCAGGGTAAGTCTCTCTCCTCAGCTCACTGACACTTGCCCATCATCTCTGGAGAAGCACTCACAGACCAAACCTACACATGTGCTTTAGTAATCTTCTAGGCATTGCTTAATCCAGTCAAGTTGATAAGTAAGATTAACCATGAAGCAGGGGATACTTGAAACGTGGATATGAGATATAAAATCAAATTGAAGCCTGCTAATGCTTACAGTAGATGTCATATTTTGCCTTGTAATTCTCTATAAACAACTCAAAGAATGAGGCAGTTGCTTGAGTCAGTGTTAATTACACAAACTAGCAGTTACTTAGGGGCAACTAGATTTGAGAATTTCTAATGTGATGTGATGAACAATTTCTCTAAACAATCTCCTCATAAAAATAACGTGAATTTCATTGGACTACCTTGTGTTTGCTTTTGAGAGTACAGCAAAATCGTATGACTACAGTTTTATATTGCTTCAATAGTTCTGTTTATTTATCATCTTAATAAAGTCCCTTAGTCAATAACCTTCCCAAGTTATGATGAAAGAGAAGCCTGAACCAATTGATATTTATATGATATTCTGGTTCCAAGTGTAATCAAGAGCAGGTAACAATATTCTTATACACTATTGTCTTAAAATATAGTTTCCTTATCTTATTTTTTGAATTTTAACTTCTGTTATACATTTAATGTTTTTTTTAGGAAGTCAGCATTATAGGGAAAATATTTTCCATACCATTATGTACAGGCAAACAAAATCTTTTTTCATGTTACAAATAGATTAACAAAATGATATTGCTATCAGTGTTTATCTGAAACATGTGGATGGACTCACACTAAACTACTATCATCAAGGACTTTTTCTTGTCTTTGCACAAAGGTTAGTGAACTTATAGTCTGAACTAGAAGATGGGTAGACTTTGTAAATTAAAATGTATGGGTGTCATTTTCCTCTCGAGAGGAGCATCTCTCAAAAGTGTGTTTCATTTTCTTGACTTTTTCACTTTCATTCTTTGCTTATAACCAGAATAAAATCCCTTAAATGCACTGGGACAATATCCTTGGTGCATTCCAGTGACCATGTTTATTTATGATTATCCTTCAAACTTTGATATTGAGAGATGTTGGGAATTGAGTTGGTAAAGGGAATAAAAGATTGCAGGGATATGTGCTGAAAATGGGGTGGGCATGTAGATCTGACAAAGAGATTAAGCTGACTTTGATCTAATTTAAGTTCCTAATATTTTTCCTCATAAAATGATTATTTTCATACATTAAAAACCCTAAATTTACATTTGAGATAATTTTAAAGTTTTTTGTGAATTATAATACATGAAGAGAAAAGTGATTGTCCAAAAGAGTGACTATCAAAACTTAAACATGCATCATTACAGATTACTATGATCAAACACTCAATTATCTATCATACAGACCAAGAAATTAGATTAGCAAAATTCCAGAAACATCACACAGATATACACACACACACGGACGGACGGACGGACGTGCACGGGCTTGTGCTTCCCAACACCAGATTTTTCTTGCCATGCTGATCACATCATTTACTTTTATGATGGTCACTGGGCATTCATAAATACTCTTTCTGAATTTACATAAATGAAATCACTTAATGTATATTATTTTGTATCTATTCTTTTCACTCAATGTTATGGTTTTTTTTTTTCTCTATCCATGGGACTGTGTGCCTAGATTCATCATTCTTATTGCCATGCAATATTTCATGGTCCCCATAAGCCTCAATTGCTTATCCATTTTATAGTCTACAGATATTTAAGTAATTTATAATATGGAGATTTCCTTCTGCCCATTTATTTGACCACTTGCATTTCTCTTCTTTGGTAATGTATTTTACAAACCATAATAGAGTCTAAAGGAAGAGATGAGGAAGACTTACCAACTGATGACTAAGACAAACTTTCCTGGAGTTATCTTTTATGAACTCATTTGAACTAATTTATTTTTTGATTATGTATGATATACACAAGTAAAACACTAAAAATATTGAGCATTAATTTTCTGTCACCATATTTCTTGGATTTTTAAACACAGGTTAATTAGTGACTTGTCATGAATGAATGTGTATAATATTAGGCCTTGGTACTAATCTTAAAACTCTACAAAGTAGGAACTGTAATTATTCCCATTTTACAGATGAGAAACAGGCAAAAAGTGGAGATTCTTACATGCAATCATGTAGCTCTTAAATATTATACTCGGATTTCAGAACTTATAATCAAATCCTGTAACTGTGCTCTCACTTAGCAGCTCAGCTAAGAACAAATGTTGGAAGAAAAGGCAGAAGTTGTGCTTCTGATTAGATTATGCTTGCAAAATCATATAATATTTATTTCTGATAAAAAAGACACCACCTGTCTATTCAGCCACAGCGACCCATATCAGAGCAGAAGAATTTGTAGTTGAACTCCCTGAAGATTGCGAGGACCCTGTTTTGTTCTCCCACTGAACTGGGTTCTTGCAAAAGGAAGAGGGACTTAGGGAAAATACTCCATCAAGCAGTCAGTTAGGAGCAGAACCTGCAACCTATAGCCCAGACCCCCCAAGTTATAAGGGGCAATGATAACCTAACTGAACGCATTTCATTCCATATAAAAACTTCAGTGGATTGTAAGACCTGCCATTTTGCTAGTACACTATAAATGTCTGAATGAGCCAGATGAAAATCCATGAAATTACATGACTAGTTTTATGGAAATGAGACTTTGGTTGTTGGTGAGAATCATTAGAATGTCATTCTGAGCTAAACTCAGCTTTTTGAGTGTTGTTCCTCTTTGGAACGTGCAGTTCTCTGGGAGCTGTTGCAGACCCGCTCATAAACAGTGCACCATGTGATGCTTCCTGGCGAAGCATTTGTTTGCAGTTTTGTCGACACAGCTGTGAATGTGTGGCATTGTCTTCTGGTATCCAAAAGCAAAGGGAGTCAATTAAAATCCTGACTTATTTATATCTCCTTTGTGTCTTCAATCGAATATCTTGTTAGGAAGAGTTCTATTAATATGATTTATCACAATAGACAGCATGGTTCCTGCTTTAATTGATTTATACTTTCTCCACATAAAATTTTCTCTGTATCTCTGCTCTGCACCAGCTTTTACTGTCCTTTTCACCTCTCAGATCTTTGCTGGGGTGATAATTTCTACAGGGACAAGATTTTTAAAAATATAATCAGCATTTTAAATCATTCATTTTCTCATTTGCCAAATGCTGACTATAATTATTCCTTACATTTACTGAAATTAACATGGGTTTTAAACCATTAGTCAAGAAAGAAAAGGCTTTAAAGAAAAGGCTTCCTGCTGTTCTTTGTGGATGAATCAGTTGATGTTTTGTTAAGAGATTTTTATATGACTATAGTTCCCTAGCCTTAATGTATTCTTAACCATTATACATGGAATGAGTTGTCTTAAATAGAAGTGTATCTATGGTATCATAGTTATATCCAGTCTTTAAAATGGATCATTTCATTTCACACATGCTATAGAATCTTAAATTTCACCTTTATTCATCTTGATTCCTTTACTAAAAATGATTCTGTTGTTCTGAATTCCCAAATCTATGGATGGATATATGAAATTGTAGCAGTAATGTGTTCATAAGTACATGTTTTATAACATGTGCTAATAGAGTAATAAAATATATTGCAATAACAATATGCTCTGCCTGATAGAATTTCATCATGAAATTCCATTAGCGCATTCAGTTGCTAATGACTTTTGAAAGTATCTTTCATTGTGGTAGATGGAAAATACTCTGTATAAATGAATGGAGAAAGAGGAATTAAGAATTTCTAGGAAGTCTGAATAGTGTAGAAAAATACAGAAACATGAGTGGATGCTGACTAAGCCTTTCTGACATTAACTCTGATGTCCCCTGCATTTTCATTCCAAATCAACCATCACTCCACAGAGTCCAGTTGCCACCCCTGTGCTTGGACTGCTTTTCTAAACCCAGCAGCAGGCTCCTACTTGCCAACCCCAGTGTTCTCACTTTGTGCTCCATCTTCCTCATGTGGACATTAGCACTTCTTTTTTCGTATTTCCTTCTTGAGGCTGAAAGCCTGACTGTCCCTCTACCTCTGAATGACCTCTCCTGGCTCCTCCTGGGCTCCCCTCAGCCCTGTCCCTGACTGTGCTCTTGTATCTGCCCTTCTCTGGAGTGTTTGCCTCCTCTTGCCTCTTCACCAGCCCTATGAGTGACCAACCCTTCTACTGAGTTTTACCACCTATGTAATGACTGCCGAACACAAGGACCTCAGACACAACTCTTCCCAAATCAGACACATTTCACTGTCCACTGAACCAGTCTTTCTGAGAGCTATCTTCTCCATGCCTTCTTCCCTGATCCCTGTTAATCACCTCAGTCTCTCCCATCATACACATCCAACCAGCCCGAGCCATTGATTGTTCTGTCCCACCAAGTCTTTGTTCTTCATATTTCATTCCCAAGTTCACTTCTCCTCATTTCTGATCCCACAATGTCAAGATGGACCTTTGAAGTGCTTCTCTGGTTTCTGCATTTTTCCTCTTATTCTTCTAGCTCAGTATTAGAAACTGGTCCTCCTAACATGTTCCCAGACCAAGGTCCTTCTAAAAGCAATAGCAATATCTCTCTGTTATCTGCTAATTAAAGTTTAAGATGTTTTTACACTTTTACTTTTGTATTAGTACATGTTTGCAGTACATAATGGTTACAATTATCATGGGGAGTTGGTGCATGTATATAGTATGTCATTATTATCTTTTCTCATTTTTTTGTTTGTTTGTTTCTCATCTGCTACCCTTTCTTTCCCTCCCTGCTCCTTCCACCTCTTGGTCCCCTTCCCATTACAAAAACTTTAATATTTCTTCCTAGGCTTATTTCTTATTACTCTTAGCTACATGTTTTCTGTACTTTAGCCAAACTTAAGTGCTTGCAACCATAATAATTGCTATTGTGACAGTTAAGCTTAATTGTCAGCTTCACTATATTAAGAGGCTTCTGGAAAGGTGGTTGGATCATAGGGGTGCGGTACTCATTAGTGGATTAATTCATTGATGTTCATCCTGAATGGGCTGTTAGGCAGTGGGGCTCAGTTGGAGGTGATCACCAGAGGACCGTTTTTAGAGTGTAAATCTCTCCCCAGTACTATTATCTTGCTTTGTTTCCAATGAAGTAAGCAACTTCGCTCTACCACACCCTTCTGTCATGAGAATGGTTTGAAGTCTCTGAAACAGTGGACCTCCCCTGATTTGAGATCTGTTAGGTATTTTGACTAAACACTTATTACCACCAACCCTCAGATATTGTAAATATGTGAAAATGTAAATAATGAAAAATGTAAGAAGGACCCACTTAATACAGTCCATCTCCTCATAAAATAATTGTAAATTTAAGTTTGAACCAATTCAAATATTTTTAAAATTCTGTACTTGGTTTAATTATGTAATCTCTTAAAAAATTATGTTGTACTCTAAAACTGACTTCATTGGGGGGTTTCTCATTTCCCTTTTGTGGAAAAGAAACTGTTAGTTCATACCTTAAAGCTTACTTTTTTTAAAAAAGATGTTTTTTAAACAAACAAAATAAAGCAAAACAAAACAAAACAAAAAGAGTAAAAATCATACTTCTTTTCCCCAAATTGAAGGCCCCAAATTTAACTTACCTGGTCTGTGCACATACTATTTTGATTCTAATTCCTTGTTGGCTTTTGTGAATTTCCTCACTAACTTTCCATTGTCCTGGTCACCATTTGTTTGACATAGCTCTTGACTTTTTCAGTTATTTTGCTCTATAGTTAGGAAGTGGAGCCATATTCCACACGCACTGGTGACTTTTACAGCGCCTGACTCCTCTGCAACCCTTCCTGTTCCTCCTTGCTTTCCCTGCAGCATGTACTATAACAGCTTGTTGAATTTAAATAAGTAATATATTTAAAATGATGTTTTGTTTTCTTCTTTTCTAGTAACAAATTTGATTTCTGAAACATCCCTGACTTTCAACAATATTTTCAAGTCACTTTGATTGCCCTTCTGGACTTGTTACATTTCTTTTAAAGTAGGAAATTTCTTTCTCTAGGCCCACCTATAGTGCCTTTCTCAGAACTTGTTGCCCTGAAGTCTACCATATTTTATGAGGCAAGAGGATGCTTGGGAACTCACACTATGTAGCATCTTAATATTTGGCCCCATTGCAATTGTGATAATTGCCCCAAATTCTGCACCTAAACTGTGGATTTCAATAGCTACAGGGATTTTCTAACCTGACTGATCCTGTTGTGTAACTGGTATGGCAGATAGCTTTACTATGGAGAAAAATAAGTGACAATTCTCCAGAGATGGTCATCAGGTTGACCTCCAAAACAGGGACTAATTACAATTTATGCAACTAAGTATAATTTAAGGGAAGAAAATAGAATCAATGAGGCCGATATAATGGTTTTCTTCACAAGTACTAATGCAATTAACCACTCATTTTAATCGAAAAGGCACAGAAACTCTTGGACTTGTTCCTACAGCCTTCATCACATAGTAGAGACCTGTAGAGGAAACTATGACAGATTTCAGTTTTGTGAATTGTTGCAATCTATATATTTAGTAATACCTGTTTAGGGAAAATAAATCATTTTAGCAGATTTAAGCACTGCATTATAACATGCCACTACATTATTCTGACTTAAAAGCCAGACAAGGCTTTTAAGTCAGAATAATATGTAGTTTATTTACATAAGGCATTAAGAGATATTGAAGAAATACTTTTTTACCCCTAAAAGTCTCTTGCTTCTTCTAGTCTGCTCCTATAATTCTGACAAACAGAAATTAGATTTTAGGGTTGAATCATACGATTATTGCAGTCTCTCCTTAAATACGAAGATCTGTTCACTTTAGTATGCTTGTTTATCATCTGGGATACTGGCTGTCAAATTTTAATGCCTTGGGTCTAGGATCAGTTCAGGAAGTTGCATTTTCCAGGCATCCTCACTGACTCTGATAGGTAGATTATAGTCTGTAACATATATGCATATGGCACAAAAATAGACATGTTGGCCAGTGGAGTAGAATTGAGGATTGGAAATAGCCCTGTATACCTACATCCATCTACTTTTTGACAAAAGAATCAAGAACATATGCTGAAGAAAAGATAAACTTTTTAACATAGTTCTGGGGAAACTGTTTGTCCACATGAAGAAGACTGAATCTAGAATCTAGTTCTTATGCTAAAATCAAATCAAAATATGTACTGGTGGAATAAAAGCTAGTACAACAACTATGGTTGGATGGAGATTCCTCAAAGCTAAAAATATAAATTCTATTTTATCCAGCTATGCCTTTTCTGGCAATCTTCCCAAAAGAATTAAAGACATCATATTACAGTGGTGCAAATATGCCTATGTTTATAGCAGCACAACACATAATAGCTAAATTCTGGAAATGGTCTATATGTCCATCAACAGATGAATGGATAAAGAAAATGTGATATAAATACAATGGAGCACTATTTGGTCATAAAGAAGATAAATTAGAGTCATTTGTAGGAAAATGGATTTACCTAGAGACCACAATTCTAAATAAAATCACACACAGAAGATCAAATATCACATGGTTCATTTTTTATGATAAACCCCATATATAAATAATTTTTTAAAAATAGAGATGGTAAGAAACAGGGAGGTAAACTTTGTGGAGATGAAAAGGGAGTCTGGGAATGGGGGAGAAAGAGAAAACTTGGAGAAATAAAAATTACTAATATGAAATATGTAAATGTATCAATTCCACAAAATGAATATAATTATTACATACTACAAATGTATAATAATAAGACAAAACAGATTCATTGAACTTTGAGTGCACTTTTTATATATGAATTATACCTCAAATATTTTAAAAAAGAAACACTCTAGTCCAATATGATAAAGAATTTAAATCACTTGAATTCTGTTTCTTGTATTTACAATGATATTTCATTTCCACCACACTGTTTAAATGGAAGAATATATACCTGATAGCTTAGTCCAGTACTACAGATGTTGGGAACATCTGTGAAAGAATAACATATGTGTTGCCAACCATATAGCAAAGGGTGTTGGTCTGTTTTGTGTTACTATAGTGAAACACTTGAGGATAGGAACTTTATAAGGAAGTGTATGTGTTTAACTCTCAGCTTTGGAGACTGAAAGTCCAAATAACATTGTGCTGCCTCTATTGAGGCCTCATCTGGCTACATCTTGTGATAGCAGAACATGTGCAAGAGAGAGAGCTCACATGTAAAGAAGCCTGAAAGCAATTCAAGAGTCAGGCTCATTCTAACAACCCTTTCACGAGAACAAGTCAGTTGTATGAGAACTACTTCATTTCCCTCCAAGAGCAATGCCCTCAATTATCGCCCATTAAGCTTCAGTTCTTAAAGATTCTACACTATCTCCCAGTACCACCACAAAGAGGACCAAACCCCAACACATGAAACTTTGGGGGGCACACTCAAACCACTCCAGAACTGTAGCACAGGCTGATCTCTGAGGTACTTTTCATGTAAAGTGGTGATTAAACAGCAGGGCATGGTGTCACATGCCTGTCACCCCTTACTCAGGGAGGCAGGAGAATTATGTGTTTAATGCTAGCCTAGACAACCTGATGACTTAGTGAGGCCATGTCTCAAAATAAACAGTAAAAATGGCTGGGGATGCAGCTGAGTATGAAGGCCCTGGGCTCAACCCCCATTACCATTAAGAAACAGATTAAAAAAACAATAAAAATGTGCTACTTTGAAGCTTACATATATATTATTAAAAACTCAGCAGTAATCTCGGCAATTGTTAAGAATTTAGATCACAAAAGATTTTTAAAGAAAGACCCTGCACTCCCATTGCCACACATGGGGTAGATTAATTCCGTGACCCATTTTTGATAAACTGTTGCTACTCTCCATAGGCAATTGTGGTTTCCTGGGACCCTAGAACAACATCCCAAAATCAGAGGCTGATCTGATTAGCAGAATCTTTGAAGGCTTGTTTTATTATTTAACAAACATTATGGACTCCCTATCATAGACTACGGTCTGTTCTACATTAGGTGAAATGATCACCAATTTCTAGCACTTTAAATTCTGAAATGTTCATTGGCATTGTGAGAGCAAGAAATGTAGCCCTCAATAGGTCAAAGTAGTAGACTTCTTTAAAAGTTTCAGAAGTCCTTTCGTACCTTTCTATCATCTTTCTCAGTGTCCTCCCAGGTAAGCACTATTTTTTAAAGCACATTTTTCATAAACTTCAAGCATGGGGATCTAGGGGAAGGGAACACTGTTTTCCTGGCAAGGAAAGCCAATAAGTGGAACCTCCGGCACCAATTTAGATCTATTTGTCCTTCTTATGGTCCTGTGACATTCACTTGCCCGTCAGCTTTTAAAAGCCTCTGCTGGAAACAAAATGCTTCTGAGGTTTCTGATGCAGGGTTGTGGCTCAGAATTATAAGTGACCTTCTTGATATTCTGCATCACTAGCTAAGGCTTACCCAGCAAATATCTTTGTGCATTAAGAAAGAAGAGGCTAAGACAAAAGTGCATGTAAGCAGTTCAGAGAGATAAAAGGCCCATAGTGGAAGCAGTGAGAAGGTTAGTGTATGTTAAGTTAGGGCTATGACAAACTTCTGTCCCTTCATAATTGAGCCTATAGCTCACCCCAGTTCCATTTGACTTTTTTCTTCCTTTAACATCGCCTAACAATTTCTCATTTAGAACTGAAAGTTACTTAGAGAGCTGATTCAGGGCCAGGATGTGACAAGGTCAGGAATTTTCTTAAGCCTTAAAATGACCCCTTGAGATCAGTTTCAGCTTCCCAAGGACTTCCCATCAGACTTCTGGGAAATTCATGCCCCTAGTTTCACCAAATAAAAGCCAGATAGTATCTTAGAATCAGTAAGGGGGCTTTTTATGCTAAAGGTCATAGAGGGATGAGCTCCTCTCCCCCTTGAACAGCATCTTCTTTTCAGATCAGTGTTATGTGTCCCTTGTCAACTAAGTTTATATTCCATCCCATCCTGTTCCTTCAGGAGCATGACAAAATCATTGACTCATTTACATAGAGTGAAAGAGTTTTTAAATTCAAGATGAAGAAGAGGCAATATATGTGAGCACTTATGACTAATTTTTGATATATACAAGAAAACCACTGGTGATGAAAACAGCTATTAAATATAACTAATCAAATTTTATACTATTGATACAATGATGAGACTCATTATTATCTCAGTTTTTGCTTATTTTCATAGTCTTATGTGTTTTGTTTAAAAACTTTTGAGGCCATTGGAACACTGGATTTGAGACCAATTCTTTGGGGACTATTTTCTATTCGCCAGAGAGTATTTGGCTGCCAGGGAAACAAATGTACATGAATTCTCTCACCTGTGTCAGGGCCAACTACTGCTATATAGACTCAACCTAGCAGTGCCAGGCTGATAAATGCAAGTTTCATGATGACGCAAAGTGACTGAGCCCAGCAAGAACCAGAAATTTTCAATCAAGTAGAATATTATTGCTTGATGGGGAAGAGAAGAGGAAGGAAAGGCAAATTCCAGTAGCCGAGATGATATGGCTCTGAAAGCCCTTATAATTCCTATGAACTTTGTTGGTTTGTGTATTTTCAGTGTGTGCAGTGGGTGGCTTTCAGGGAACGGTACTTCAGGAACAGAGCACCTGATACCTGCTGGTCACCTGTCCCCTCCATTTGTCTTCGGGATTCTCTGGAAAGTTCAAATTCAAAGAAGTTTTTATTCTGAAAGCTTCAAAAGTCACTTTATTCTACAGATATTTTGTTTTTTAAAAATTTTCAAATTATTCTTCCTGATAAAATTTATATGAATTTGAGATTATTTCTATGCAGCGCCCTTTTCCATCCATGCGGCGTCCTAGTCCATCCACGCCTTGTGACAAGGTCCATGGATGGAGGAGAGCACTTCAAGGAATTGCTTCTCCAGGAAAAGGACACCGCATGTGGGAATTGGGTGCGGGGATCTTGGAATGTTTTGTACTGATAATTGTAATTTGTGTAATTCACATATATATATTTTCATGTAATACTCAATATGAAACCGAAAAATAGAAACTCCAGAGGAGTTACTAGAAACCCTCTAAATAACCCCTTTATGAAAGCTAATTGTGAAATTTTACCTTCTGCGAATAGTATGAGAGAGTTTATACAAAAGCTTCAAATGAGAGAGCTCATGGAGAAAGATTTACAAAATTCCTGTGAGACAACTGCCCTTGATCCAGGAAAGTTTCTCTATCAGAAATTACAAACTAAAGCCCCCAAGAAAGCTTTTACCTCAAGTGCCTGACCCCCCTCTGCCTTACACAGGGATTTATGATAAGTATGGGCAAAGAATAGTTAATATCAAAGGAAAATGGGCCAAATGTAATCAATTAAATTTCATGAAAAGTTAGCTAGGAATGGGCCACCCTACTGTATTAGATCAACAGAGGATAAAAAACATTATGTAACTATGTTAAAAAGAAAGACAAAAAATCTGGCCAACAAAGAAAAGAATCAATATAAATAGAACAGGAAGTATTGGGGCTAGGGTATAGCATGTTTGCTTTTGCAAGCTAATTAAGTAACAAGATTAAAGTTTAACAAAGGTGAAAAAAGTTAATTAACACATGTTGTTTAAGATTATCCCTGCCTGGCCCTAAGCCTGGGACGCTTCCTGCTTGGGGTTTAAGTTACTGCCAAAAGTTAGCAAATATATACTCCAGCTTCTAAAAAATAAAATAGATTCAGATTCACTCACATACTGGTGTGCAGTGTCTTCTGTCTCTCACTCGCTGACTCCCTGACCACCTTTGGGACCCCTGAGCCCTGCCGCAGCTGGACTCTGGCATTTCTAAGTTTGGGGTTTGTCTTAGAAGTTTTCTATTATTCATTATCATTTGATATATATGCAGGAAGCACCCAGTAGATGGCAGGTATCCATGGGTAAACTGCCTACTTTGCATTCTCACTTCCCCTGGGCTCAGCACTTTGCACTCTTGGCCCTGGGTAGAACTACAGAGTCAACTGCAGACAGATGTTTTCTTGTCATGGCCGAAGACTTCCAGGGAACAGGCCTTTGAGGAGCTACCTTGGTCGAGTCCCTTTTGGTCAAATCTCTAAGCACAGCAGCATAAGATAAGGCTTCTTGGTGAGTGATATAGCCTGGTGGAAAGAAATGAGAAAAGCTTCATTTTCAACAATTACACAAAACAAGCAAACCTGCAAGTACTCTCATAACTGTACAAGGCTTCCATTTTTTGTGGTTAGTGTGCCCTAATTATACTCTTTTTTTTTTGAGAACAGGAAATATATGTTGCTTCTTTGGCATTTCTTATTCAATAAGTTAATAGTCACAGATGAACATGTCAAATCATTTGGAAAGAGACGTAAGACATGAAAAATATTCATATAAATTCATATAAATGTCAAAACTTTCCTTAATTCAGGAAAAAATATTTGATCTCTTGCAGTACTTCTAGAAGTGCAGTTATCAGATTATCTACTAAAAAGTCATCTGGCTGAAGCTACATGCTTTCTAAAACTATCTACTAAAAGACAGATTTCTACATCCAACACCTTCTGAATTTGAAACTCAGAAGGTTAGGCCTGGGCATCGACATTTTAACAAGGTAACAAGTGGGTTTTATATTCACTAAACAGTGACTGCCTCTGCTTCTGTATTTACTAGTTTGTTTTCAATTTTATGCCAAAAGCAAAGGTATCAAATAATGCTTCTGTAGCTCTTAAGACAATCAAAGGGACCAGGTCGAATCCTGGCTCCTCCATTCCATAGCTCTTCATTACTGGCTGGGTTATTTAACTTATCTATCTATCTACCATCTATCTATCAGTTTTCTCTTTTGTAAAATGTAGAAAATCAAGACAGCATGCAGTGTTTGAATTTTAAATAAGACAATACATGTTAAATTCTTGGAATAGTGCCTACCACTGAAGATACCCCAGATGTTGCTGCTATTGTTATTTTTAGTAAATAATCCGCTAACACTGTACCTTCCCTTTAAAGTAAAGGACAACAGTGTAAGGAAGATGTGCTAATGTGAAGTGAGTGGGTTTTTTAAAGAGTGCTCTATATCAAAATTAAGAATATTCAGTAGCTGGCCACAGAAAACATTTCCTGTAATAGCAACAGTGCCTCTTGGTAGGTTGATGTTTATAATAAGTATGGGTCTCTCACAATCACGATTTCATCTGCCCTTCATAAAATCAGAAGGGGATAAAAAAAGAGGAGAAAGTACAGCATGTGGGGGATAAAGAACATGGTCTTTGGCGGTGACAGCTCTGATGTGAAGTCTTCAGTGACATTTTCTGTCTGTGTTGTCTTCACCAGGTTATATGACCTGCCTCAGTTTCTCTCTTACAGTTATGAAATGGGAAGAAAATGTGACATTATATGTAAAGCTCTTAGCATGATGCCTGAAACGTGATAAATGCTCAGCATCTGCAATTATTATTTCTGTGAGAAAATCAAGCCTGAGAGTCTGCACAAACAAGGATAAGAGCCAAGGACTGAGCCTAGACTGACTTTGAGAGCCCAGTGTCATTGATCTACTGCATCAAGTTCCTGTAAATCTCAGAGTCGTTAAACATTTTATAACAATCCATAGTCCAATTTCTTTAAACCTTCTTAATTTACTCATAAAACTTTGCTGTCTATTGTCAGAGATAATCATTTTTAAACTTGGCTAGCCAAGTATGTTGATAAAATAAGTTGGCAGGGGCCATTCCACTTGAATTATTTATCTGAAAACGTGACTCCTGGCTGCAGCACACGAGTTCCTTCCTGAGGTGCCAGGCGCAGGTCATGTTGTTAAACTTACCCAGCCGCTGCTGTTGCTGAAGGCTCTGAATATAGCGGCTCTGCAAAGCCTCCCACAGTGGCCTGGAATCATAAATCCTCATGATGTTATAAAAGTAGCACTGTTGCCCCGGGGTTAGGTCCTGGCAGAGCAGAGCAGGTAATTTTGATGAGTCTCTACAGGATTAGAAGTGTGGTGTTTTCAAAGCTAGTTTCCACAGGAAAAGATGCCTCTCTTGCCAAGCACGTGTACTTTAAAATACAACAATTGGAATAAAATAATCAGGTCATTGCCCTTCTTAATTTTTTTAAACAATGTTCTTCTAGTCTGTGCGAGGATAAAAATGGGTAAGAAAAATGTGCTCGGTAAGTAGGTCATGGTATTGGATCGAATGAAGGAGATATAAGGTTTTCTAAAATCTTAGATTTTTGTCGATGAGCGGGGCCAGACCCAAACCTCTCTGAGTCAGCGCCGTTTGTGGACTGCGGAGAGAACCAGGACCCCATGGGAGGGATCCCCGCCTGGAAACCATGTCATTTTCATTGTTTTTTTGGGGGGGTGGGTGGGTTATTTTCTTTTGTTTTGTTTATGTTAACTCTGATGGCATGAGCAGCTATTTAAAAGATAGCAAGACATGTTATAGAAGCCATTATGTATTTACTACTGGCTTGTTTTGATGTTCTTTATTGCATTCATTGTTTTGTTCTTATTGTTTCTATTCTATTGTGTTCTGTTCGATTTTTAATATGTCTGAAGGTGGTATCTGCAGCTGTTTTGAAGACAACAAAGGCATTGTGGTAACTATGGTTGATTTCACAAAGTTTGGAAGTCCTGTATCACTTATTCTGGTTTATTTTGATTGATTTTATTTTGTTTTATTTTCCATGGTTTTTTTCCTCTTTAAAATAAAAACAAAAGTAAAGGAGAGTCCTCAAAGGGCCACGATATAGCTTTTGAAAAGGGAAGGGCATCTGTTAAAAATGTGAGTTCTTGGGGCTGGAGATGTAGCTTAGTGGTAAAAATTTGCTCAGGATATTCAAAACCCTGGGTTTTATTCCAAGCAGCACCACACACACACACACACACACACACACACACACACACTCTTGTCCTCACGTGCTGAATTAAAGACCCTGGGGCAGTAGCTGGGGTCCAGTACTGTTTTCAGTCTTTAGGTGGTTTTCAGGCATACTCACTAAACTCTGAGAACTATTGGACTAGAAGAAAAAATATAAGCTAATTACATACACAGGGTAAAAGTGGTATGACTTCTTCCATGGGGAATGAAGTGTCTGAATATACAAAGAATTGGAGAACAGGACTTTTTTTAGTTCAAAGGAAGCATAGAATCTGATTTTTAAAAAGCTGTAGAAATAAGGAGAAGATAATGGGAAACTTTTATGCTGCGTTTAAAGATTAATTTCTACATGAGGAGCTGCTAAAATTCTGTACACATGGCAGCGATTCTTAACAGAGATGACTTTGACCCCTAGTAGACATTTAGAGAAATTTTTGATTACTCTAGTTGGTGTTAGAGGAGAGAGACACTACTCGCAGTGAGTGACAGCCAGGAAGGCTGCCCGGCATCCTACAGTGCACAAGGCAGCATCTCATTCCTTTGCCAAAATTAATTATCAAACCAAAATGCCACGCTTTAAACTGGCCAGATTTTACACTTTAAAAAGATTACATTAGCCTTGCTGTAGACAACAGGCTTGAGAGAATATAGATGCTGGCGGAGATCATTCAGAAGGCCTCTGTCAGAGAGGCAGGGAGGAGCAAGAAGGCTCAAGACAACAACTCCTGTTACATACCTGACATATCTTAAGTACTTAATTATATGTTCGTCTAAGCATTTTGCACATATCATTTCTTAAATTATAATAATCCTATGAGGTGGATAGCTTATTGTGTTCTTTTTTACAGAGAGGGTAATGGACAGTGGATTCAACCACTAGAAAAATCAAGGTAAAGTAAGTGTTTCCTAGGTGAACAAATTTCAAAGCAATGATAGAATTTTCAAACCTAGTCAATAACGTGAAATACAAACAGACAAATGGAATGTGAAGATCACACACACACACACACACACACACACTATTTTATCGGGTAGAATTTTTGTGGACTGGAATCTGTGAGACAGATTGTTTTTGAGGTCTAGAGACCTTAAACTTGATATTGAAAATATATACAGAATAAAACCAAGCATCTCACAACTGGAGAAATATTTCAATCTTACAATTTCTGAATTATATATTCTAAAGAATAATATATTTGAAGAAGAAAATGGATTTCATAACTAATTAAGCCTTTCAAATCATTGAGAATAGGGCAATAGAAAGATTGCAAATGAATTTCAGGAGCAAACCTTCAAAGTACAGTGAGAATTTCCATTATAAAAGGTAAATCGTAAAAGTTAATGTTTTATTTTACATAGAAAAAATGCCTGCTTCTTTTCTTTAACAAAGTGTCAAATATCCCAAGTGAGAAATAGTAGATACCGTCCCTAACACCCTTACTCTGTTGCCTGTGCTTACTCAAGGGGTTGGAAGGGAACTGAGATTTTTGGACTATTGATGAGAATGGCTGTAACTAACTCTGACCAAGAGAAGCTAACTGCTCTTTCATAGGAAGCCAGTGTCATGAAGAGGTGACACTTTACCAGAGCTCCTGCCATTGGACAGGTCTAGGATTATATCCTCCAAGTGCTTATTCTTTTGCTTTTGCATATCTTTTGACATCAGTTTCCACTGGATCAAGTATTCTCTCTAATGCTGGGTAAACAGTAGAAAAAGTCCTAGCCCTAAAAGAAAACCAGACAAGGTCCCTTTGTCTGTGAATAAAAAATGCTGTACCTTCAGTAATGAAAGATTAGAAACAGAGGGAGGGACTCGGATACGAGGAATTTGTGGAACATTTCTAATCTTTTGTTGTCTTTTCTTGTTTTCTTTCATTCTTTATTCTGAACCTAAAAAGGGAGAACAAAGAATTGCATGGCAAAATTTTATTTATTTAGAGTACAGCAAAATTTCACTTTGTTTACCCAATACTGGAGTCAGGGCTTATCTAAAAAAACTAATAAGCAAATAAATAAATAAATAAATAATAAACAAACAAATAAATAAAATTTTACTTATTCCATGGAAAAAGAACATTTTTATATGCTTCCAATTAATTTAACCTCACCAGACTATTTTGTTCTACATCTTTTCCTATTCTCATTCCTAAGACAAGAATAATTCCGAGCCCTCATCTTATTGCTTCATTGGTTTTGAGACAGTTGACTTATAGGGCCCTACCATGTCTACAGTAGTTATTTTTTTACAACTTTAAATAATTTTATTACCTTATCTGTTTCTAGAAGCAGCACATATCATCTGGAAAATTTGTAAACATTTTTAAAATGGAAAAAATATAAAATTATCCATACCTAAGGTTTGTTGACATTTGATTGGTATTTATTTATTTATTTATTTTTCTGTTATATTGTGTTTGATTTTTGAAAAAGATGATCTATCTATCATCTATCTATCTACCTACCTGTGTTGTGAACCTTCCTAGATCATTAAATATTCCTTAAAAGTATGATTTTGAGCAGTACATTTTTCACATTTAAATCTGTACTTTTATAGCATTGTACTATAAAATGATGAACTATTAAATGACAGTGATTATGGTGTTGACATCACTGGCTACTTAATTAACAAAGATCATGGATTTAAGATGCTTTCACTTCATGCCAGTTTCTTCTCCTTCATTCTCTGCTCTACATGTGTTCTCTTTTCATTTTGGATGTAGTATTCTCCATATTTGATCTTCACTAGAAACTGTATATTGAGATAATGAATCTATGGCACAACATGTGTAGAGCAGAGAATGAATATTTTTCAAAGCTAGAAAGGTTTCTTATATCCTTAAATAGTGTAAAGAAATGCCTAATAATCTTTCTTGTGTCAAAGTTCATGTGTGTTTTTCTTGGGCTCTTGCTAAACAAATCCATCTTATCTATTCAAATGTTCTATACCTGATAAAATTTGAATAAAATGTTTGAAGGATTAAAGGAGATGAATCTACAAAATAATAAACCTGAAACAAAAAGACAGATTTTCCTAAAATAACTTACCTGGTGTTGTTATTCTACCTTTCTGAGAGCTCACACTCAATGTAGTTTTCTTGCAAAGCTTTCTACTAAAAAAATTGTGGAAACTCAGTCTGTTGATAAACTGATATCCAAGCAACACCATGTGTTGAAATAGGGAACTGGAGAAGCTTGGCTGCATGCCTTTCCCTGTTTCTGGGTGACATTCAGCTGCAAGGTTTCATATTTTTTCCAAGTTTGTGTCTAATCAAAGGTTATCTTCTAATCTATTATATCTGCACTATGTGCAGACACAGGGGATGAGAAAGCATGGAGACAGATGCCATGAGTCAAAGGTCAACAAATTTATCATTAAAACATGAATATTTTCCAAAATTGAAGCCAGCAACACCTATTCCTATTGCTCTAAATGATGAAGGAATATTTTCTAAATTTAATGGTATGTACATAAATTTGACTGTGGTAACCTATAGAATTATCTCATAGTTCAAGTTCTCTTTTCATTTTGGATGTGGGGATATGGTATTCTCCATATTTGATCTTCACTAGAAATTATATATTAAGATAATGAATCTATTGCACAAAATATTGTTCACATTGACATGATTTCTTCTTTTGTGGTAGCAATTATTATTACAAACTTTCTTTCTTAAGTATCTTCCTTCAGAATGTGAGTTATCTGAAGAGGAAGAGCTCCTAGAAAAAATGGGCACATAAATACCCAAAGAAAAACCATAAACTCAAAATTAAAGTGAAACAGAGGGAAAGAAAAAATACAGAGGTTAGAATTGTGAATCAGATGCTTAAAGAAGAAAAAGCTCAACCTACACAGAAGGTTTGCAGTTTGTCAATACTTTGAATGCAGACTTTCTGGGAAACTATACAGCAAGAGTTTACACATATCAGTGAATGCCACAAATCCTCCCACAGGATCTGAGGGGTTGGTGGTTCTCTACCAAGAAGTAAAGAACAGTTGTATGCAAAGTTGACATTGTCAACTGACTGTTCCTTCAATATTTTTCCAGGATATGATCCTTTCTAAGGTATACCACATTGGCTGTTACTGCACTTCGGCCCGATCAGGAAAATTGTGACAAATCTAAGTGTTGGATAAAAAGGTCATTTATTATAGGCAGTCTATTCTGAGAATTTTGAATTTGCTGCATGGAACTTCGCTGCTGGTTGAATGAATACATGATGTTTGGGAACAGCACTATAGGTACAATAAATGTGAGATATGTTAATAAGGTACCAGAGCAATTAATGAGTATGTAGTCTGTATCAACAGAAGTGTAGTTTATAAAACAAGTTAAAACCTGGGGCCATCCTGGCATCCTTTGTGCTGGGGCATTGTGTTCACGCAAGAGACACAGGCAAGTTGAGACACTGTGTCAGTGAAATAGAGGTACCAAATCACAGGATGAGCTGTCACATGTGTTAGAGATGTCAACCCTGGAAAAACTTGTGGGTGAGGAAAATGCTGCAGGAAACATTTAAAGGACTGATATATTTAAGAGATTTTAGATTTACTCTCCATGTCTCTGAAAAATAAGAATTGAGGTTAATAAGTAGAAGTTAGAAGGTGCAAATTTCTGATGAGATAAACCACATCAGGACAGAATGATCTTTCCATTTCTAGAAATCTTAATAAAAAAAAAGATTCACTTGATGAGAATAACATGCAGAGTACTTGAGCATTGCACTGAGACTCTGACCTCATACTTCTTTATTCCAAAAGCCATATGTCAGGCAGTGTGTCTGTATCATCAGCATGTCCACTGTACTACTCTACCCCTTCCCAGTGAAGGATTTTCCCCCATAAGCGTTTACACTTAGCTTTGATAGAAATCATAAGATTGGTCAGTTTTTATATGACTGTTGTTTATTGTGAACCAGTCTAGGCACTTTACATATATTAACTCAGTTAAGCCTCCTATCAATACTATGAAGTGGATACCTACCTGTGAGCAAGTAGATTTAAATAAAAGCTAAATAACCCAGATGACTTAATGTTGTGTCCTCCTCAAATTCATATGCCGGGAGATAAATAGATTTGGATAATGTTGTGGAGGTAGAGCCCATATGATGGGATTCACATTCTTACAGAAAGAAGACACAAAATTCCCTCTCTGTTTACAAAGGCAGGAAACATTTAAAGGACTGATATATTTAAGAAAGGGACTTCTTTCTTGTAGTGTTTCTACAAGTGTTTCTTTCAGTAAGCCAACGCGAGGATGCTTACCAAGAGCCAAACCTTCTGGTACTTTGATTAAGACTTCCAGGTCTACAGCACCATGAAAGGTAAGTGTTTTTAAGCTACTTAGTGTATGATGTTTTATTAGAGCACCTCAAACAAAGACAGCCCTTTTCTCACAGGTTTCAAGCAGTCTCACTCCAATATCTGTCCTCTTTCTTAGTGGTACAAGTTTAGCTTTGAAACAAAAGTCAGTGAATGGTGCTTGTCTCACCTCCTCAAACTTTTTCAAAGGGGTCTCAGGTTTATATTTCTTTAATGCAGATTTGATAAGGAGAGGATATTGCCATGTGAGGAGAAGGTGAATCTAAAAGTAAAGGATTCCCCAGAGGAAATGAAGTTTTGTACCTGTCCATATGGTAATGAGGCAGACAGTTCCTTGGAGGACTATACTAAACATTCAGGTGTTCCCTGAGTTATAGACAATGCTGACTGAAATGATTCTAGGAATTGTCAAATATGCCAGCTTATATAGATCAACTTTCAATTACTGTGACAAAATACCTGAAAGAAGTCACTCAGGAGGAAGAAAAGTTTATTTGGGCTCATGGCCTCAATTCATTGTTGTAGGCTCTGCTGCTTTGGGTCTGTGCCAGCACAGTTCATTGTGGCAGGAACATGGGGTAGAAGAGGTTTGTTCACCTTGAGAAAGAGACAAGAAGGGGCTGGGATCCCAGAATTCCCTTCAGAGGCATATTTTCAAGGGCCTAACTTCTTCTGCCCTTCTCTTCCTCCTAAAGTTTCCATCACCTCCAATAGCACCACAGGCTGATGACCAAGCATTTAGCACGTGGGATTTGGGGGAACTCTCAAGATCCTAAAAACTGGAAAAGTTCAGACTTGCAGAGTTCTCAATTTCATTATTGACATGTACCAGGATACAATAAACTGATAAGAAGAGATGCCAAGTGGATAATGGCTTAAACCAATAAAGATTTATGCTTGTCACTATATAATAAATGAGGAAAGATGGTTTGTCATATTTGTTCATTGCTTTTAGGATGGTGTCTGTGATTCCCCTGACTTTTTCTTGTAGTATTGCACTAACTACTTCATTCTAACTAAGGATGGGACACCAAGCAGAGAGCTTATCTTCATATACCTTGCTCTTACTAGAGAGAAAAATGCGTTCCTGGAAGCTTCCCAGTCAACTTTACAGGGAAGTTGTACCCTGTGTATCTCATTCTTATGAGATCCAGTGTGTGATTTTGTATGATAATGGTTCATGCCTTTGGGAGAGGCAGGCCTAGACTTGTAAATGCCAAGGTGTTAGTTCTGCCCACATTGCAAGTCTAAAGCCAGTAAGGCAGACAGAAGCAGCCAACACAAGGAAGAAGGAGGACACTGACTTTCTGTAGGAAAGGAACAGTGTCAGCAATATCTACCATATGGTAAGGATTTAATACTGAAGCCATTTTTATTGTTCTATCCACATCTTAAACTATAAAAGCTCTAATATATAATGAGTTTAAATAGACAATTGTCTTTTTTTTCCTGTTTTTACCTCAAGGAACAGAGATGATGAGGAAGAAACTATAGTTTATTGTGTGCCTAGTGTATGTCAGAAATTGCACTAAATAACTTAAGATAAACTACTTTGTTTTTTATAACCCTTTCAGAAAAATATTATTATAGTTTTATGGAGAAAAATAGAAACTTTAGCAATATATATATATATATATATATATTCCAATAAGATGGAGAGTTGGAGTCAGGATTTATGTTCAAGTTTGTGTGGCATTAAAGTTTTTATTCTTTTTATTATACATGTTTTTATTATAGTCTGTTCAATTTGTTTAATAGTTGCTTCTGGAATATTCTATGTGAAGGCATACAGAAGAAATATAATTCCTTTCAAACAGAATAGTTATTTATATATGTCAGATCAATCATTTTATCTTTCTGAGCGATTGCCTCTGAAGGTTAAAACTAGTTCTTTCAGCAGCTTCCTGTATCATATTTGTAACCCCTGTGACAGTACTGTTTTGCAAAAAGCTCCACATAATCAGATATAAGACCCTTTAAAGAAAAAATAGTGAGTCACAGGAAAATAATTAGAACAGAAATTATGAAAAAAATTTATATGTTGTCTTTATTACTTTTATCTCATTCCTGGGACAAAATGGCTAATGCTCCAAATTAGGGAAGGGAAGGTTTATTTATCTTACAGTTTTGGAAGTTTCAGTCCATAGTCAGCTGGCTCCAAGGCAGGGTGGCATGGCTGAGGGGCAACATTCATGGTGGCTGCAAACAGCAAGAGCAAAAAAGGCAAAACAGTAAAAAAACACAACTTCTTCCCTCCTTTATATTGTGCGCTGGCTCTGCCCCTGGGTGAGTGTAGCAGTCATACTGTTAACCCCAGCACTAGGCAAGAAACCAATCACACATGCTAGATCAGCCACCTCCATGATTGCAGGAGGTTTAGGGGGACCACCTAGATACAAACCATAACATATGTCTTCAAAATATTATCTTTATTTAAAACACATTAAGTATAAACCTATTTTCTAATCTTTTAAGGTTGTGTCAAACTCTTTTAAATACACGTATTTGTTGGTACTGGGCACTTAAATGATTGCGTTTATTATGAGGAGTCTTTGGCACTGGGAAAAGAGGATTTTTCAGTTGTCTCAATGTCAAGGACACATAGGATACATCAGGTATAGATCAAAGAGGCCAAATATCTCAACGCTGCACAGTTGGGGTAAATGAGGCAGCATAGCCTAGGTGTCAGTAAAACTCCCATTGAGTAGACCTGAATCATTTAGCTGATGAGATTTCACATCAATTAACATAAAACAATTGTATTCATTGTGCTGTTTATGAGTTCCAGTTTTGTTTCTTTAAAATGGAAGCAGATCTTTGGAGACACTTGTGAAACAAGTAAGATACAGTATTCTTTAAGTTTTCAATTTTTTCCTCTTTTGCAATTATCTTTTCCACATCTAATTGGATAGCACATACTTTAGTGACTCATTTGCTAATTCTCTCAAATCATTCAATTTGGTTTTTGTAGGAACTACTCTTATAATCAGTTTATGTAGTACTTAATTAAGTCATGTACTTATAATAACAAGTACAGTAACATAAACAGGTTTGTGAGCACACCCACCTTGCTAAGTACACAATACAACTAGAAGCACTATTAGTTAGTGGGGAGATTCCACAAAATATCGCATTGATTTAGAGAACTTCCATTAAAATATTTCCTGGATTTACCATTAATAACCCAAGGAAAGTCCCTTGCATCCCAAATGGCAGATGTAGTGGATTGGAATCTACTTTGTGGTTTAATTTCCCATTAGGTCTTGTCTTCATCTGTTTTTGGTTGCTAATAACACAATGCCACAGGCTAGGTAACTTTTAAAGAAAGGAGGCTTATTTTGGCTCATAGTTCAGGAGTCATAAGGTCAGGGGCCATGCTTGATGAGGACCTTTCTAACACAATCCCAAAATGGCTAACAACATAGCATGGCAAGAGACAGGAAGGTCACCTGTGTGTATGTGTGTCTTGTGACCTCTCCCTTTTCTTATGAAGTCACCAGGATTCAGATATGGAGGCTCCACTCAAATGATTTTATCTAATCCTAATCACTTCTCAAAGGCCTCACTCTTAACACCATACCTCCTAATACCTAACAGTGGGGGTTAGATTTCAACCCACGAGAGCCATGCTCAAACCACATCCAAACCGTGGCAGGACTCTTGCTTATTTTTTTTTTCTTTTTCCCTTTTGTCAAATATTCTGCTTTTGTATTATTTGATTTAGTCCTTTGCTCTTTTATCTACTATTCAGTATGCAATATGGAAGTCAAAGAAGAGAAGCCTAATGAAGCACAGCTTTATGTTTTTCTCAAATGAAAAGGGCTTTTCTTGTTTTCTCATTTTATTACATTTGGATCTACTGACACAGTTCCAAAGAGCTCTCCCTAGCTGGGTATGGTGGTGCACACTCATAACCCCAGCATTCAGAAGATTGAGATGGGAGAATTGCCATGAATTTGAGGCAAGCCTTGGCTACAGAGTGAGTTCAAGGCCACCCTGAGCTCCATACGAATACTCTGTCTCAAAAAACCAAAAACTAAACCCACAAACAAACAAAAGAAGTCTCCTGTGCTTCTAACCTGGACGTCACCTCTCAGAGCTGTCCCTTCATCTTCTACCCAATGCACTGTACCTTAACTACTGGCCTAACTGCCAAAATTCCAACCACCTGCTTGTTCTAACATTGGAGATTTGACTTTACAACCATCATTTTTTGTACTTCCAAAATTTACCTGTAATACCATATCTGGTCTAGCAGTTTGTCCACTTTTGTGAACTGGATTTTATAGTACTTCAACATTAAGTCAAATGGTAAAGCCCAGTATATATTTGAATTAGAAATCCTGAATTTTCAGGCTAGTTTCACATTGTTTTACCTTTTCTTAGGTTTCTTAGATTTATTAAACTCTTAAAGTTTAAGCTTTTTCATTTGTAAAAAAGTGATTTCAATTGATTCTATATATTCTTATATATTTCAATAGATTCTATATATTGTTCTGAGTATTAAAGGAGATAAAATAAGAATACAACAAATGCTCAGTCCATAGTTACCTTACATAGCACTTACATTTCTAATACATGTATAACAGTTTTATACATATGATCTTGTTCAATGCTTACATCAACACTATGAGCCAAATGTTAGTGCTACTTGATAGAAAATCCTGAAGCGAAAAGAGGTTTAACAATATGCACAGAACTGGGGATGTAGCTTGATGGACAGCATTTGCCTAGCATAAGGCTCTGGGTTCAGCATCCATTCTGGAGAAAAACGGTGGGGGGGAGCCCAAACACACATTCTAAGTCATCTAGCTATTAAGAAGTAGTCCCTATGATTTAACTGGCTACAGAGTTTGCCCTGTTGAGCACTATGCTAAGCTTCCTCTAATAAGCTTTATTTTGGTGTTATTGCCACCAATAAACTGAGGTTCTTGGGTCAGGACAATGAGCCAGTTTCCACATGGTTTTCAAGCTCCTGAATGTGATTGTGCCTAGGCTGTCAAGGAATCACACCCTGTTCTATGCATGCCAGTGACCAAAACAAACTCACCAGAGCTGATTTTAGAGGTGGGGCTAGTAGAAGGAAGTGAGATCACTGGGAGCTATTCTTGAAGTAGATATTGTGATTGAGAGTGGTCCCTTTCTCTAGCTCTTTGCTAACTGGTCACCACACGATGAATAACTTTACTTTGTCTCTTGCTCCCACCATGATGCTTTACCTCACTACAGGCCCAACTTCTCAGTCAATGAAACAAAGTAAATCTTTCTTTCTTTTAAATTGAATTTCTCAGGTATTTTGTTGCAGTGATGAAGAGCTGACGCACACAAAGAATGAGCTCCAATGAGTGGTCAAGACAAGCTTCAGTGACCCAACATCCTCTGTAAATAACAAAGACAAGGAAATGAACAGTGAGCTAGTGTTTTGTCAATGCTATTAATTACATCTCTCTCTTTGTCTTCTTCACACAGGAAAAAAAACAGTTGTAGAGGAAAAGGATGTTGCATTTCTTACTCCTCCAATATTCCACCACACCCATCACTATCTCCTACCGTCTTTTAGTCAGGGACTAAACTTTTATCTGGTTCTTAATTTCTGCTGTTAAGTAAATAGTCATATGCTTCTTGGCATATAGTAGGCACTTAGTAAGCATTTATTAAATGAATGAATGAATGAATGAAAAAGGGCATTAACTTGTTGATATAAGATGGTAGTTAATAATGGATTTTGAAGCCCTTGAGAATTCATTCTCTTGAAAGAGAGTCTTTGGGATGCACTAAGACAGAGTTTAGACAGGTAGAACTACAGAGGCAGGTTTATCATTGGTTGTTTAGGGTTGAAACCCTCTGTAAGTGCTTTGAGGGGCACCTTTAGTTATATGAGTGCAGAAGCTAATTCCTGGAGGCTCCCCCTGAACTTGGGAATTGTACACGCAGACGATGATTCTGTGAGAACAGGAAGTGGGAAAGTCACTCATGAGGTATTTTCCGTTTAGCTTTTAATCTTCTGAGGAATCTTTGCTGCTGGTCACCACAAAGCAAACAGCATGCAGTTTTTCCCAGGATCCGCATCTTGGGAGGGCTGAATGTAAGAGTTTCTGATCAAAAAATCCCTGAAAGGAGACTGTTGTTGGTAAGGAAAGAAAATAGAAATTCACAAATCATGGGGTTCTGACAAACTGTGTAGGAAAACTATCTGGGTCATGCTTTATTCTTTGGCTTGAAATATGCAAACAGTATAATCTAATGCATTCTGTTTTCTCTGAACATAGATAAGAAAGCAAAAGAAAGCTAGAAGATGAGTGACTGTGTAATTTATAGTCAAACTAAGGCAATTTTGAGAGCGTAAAGATCTCTATTATTCATCACAGTGGGAAAGTATTACAAACCAAGACCTTCTGAGGCAAAGCAGAATATATGGTGACTGCATGTAGAAAAAAAATACTGTGAACAAAAGTGTACAGAGAAACATAAATAAAAGTGAGGTTTTTTTTCATTGTCCATTTTACACACACTTCTGACAGTCATAGAGTCACTACATCATAGAATTATGAAACTCGAAGTGTCTATAGTCATATATGCCCTTCACTCAAGATGGCAGCAAAAGAGGAAGCTGGTTAGAAATGCAGAAATCACAAGTCAAACTCTGTGAATCAGAAGTTATGTGTTAACCAGATCCATAGGTATTTCGTAGGCATATCTGCATTTCAGAAGCACTGATTTAAGCTATTTAACAAATAAAGAAAACCAAGGCTCAGAGAGGTTAAAGATCTTGATCAACTTCCACCTAGTTATACTGAGATAAAGGGGCATAGGGATATAGAGATATAGAGATACAGAGACATGGAATCAGAGAGATAGAGTTAGAGATAGGCACAGACACAAACACAGACATACCTAGCACAATGTGTGACTTCTTCTATTAGACTTGTAATTTCTGAAATGCAGTTATCTTTCCCACCTACCACATCTAAAATTCCCAAAACTAGCAAACAGTGGACCTGAATTCTATTTTTTGTTTCACCCCAGAGTCAAGAGAGTCACTGCATCCAGTTTCTCAATATTATATTAAAGAAATTTTATTGTTTTGGTGGCTAACTGTCCCTTAAAGCTCAGAAGATCTACAGCTAAATGAAAAGAGTAAAAAAAAAAATAGCATGGTTCAGGTGTTTTGATTAATTCTTTCATGATGTTGACATATGTGATAAAGAACAAGAAGGACATTCTAGTAGGTAGAAAGCAAAATAAATTGTTTGACAGCAAAGGGTTATTTGAAGACATCAAAGAGAGGTGATATTAGCCTTATATATTTGAAAGTAAAATAAAATAAGGCAGTTTTAAGCATGTTCTTATTAAATTTAAGCCATGATATACAAAATATCTTCTAAATTAATGTTTTTCCTCAATCAGAGGAGGTATAGCAGGATAATCAAAATACATGGTGAATCTTTAAAAGAATTATTACAAAAAGGCTATCTTGTCATTACTTGTCCTCAAGATACTCCTTCTTGCTTTGAACACACTTATTCTATCATCCTCACTGCTTTCTGAAGCAAGCAGTTCTGGATGCCCTCTTTTGTGTGTGTGTTTTATAAACTACGATCAAAACTATGGTGAGTCTGCTGCCCGTTGCCATAGAACAGAAAGGAAGAGTGAAAAAAACGTGTCCTTGCTCACCATATTCAGTGGATCTGGCACTATGTGATTCTAGTTCTTTCCTAAAGTCAAACTAATCATGAAAAGTAAACATTTAAAATCAATTCAGGATATCAAGGAAGCCACAATAGTGGAACTAAAAAGATTCAAAAAAGAGGACTCCAGAAACTGCTTCAGAAAGTGCCAAAATAATGGGATAAATGTACTTGAAGTGAGGGAAAATATGTGGCTTTTACCTTAATAAGATTTTTTTAAAAATTAAATATCCGCTGTATTTTTAAAATTACATCTCATATGTTTTCCAATTTTAAGATTTTCTCTTCCCTGCTACTGCAAACAAAATCACCAAAATGACACCTAAGATTTGGAGCAGATTTATTTATACTGACAGGCACAGATAAGGATCATTCCCAAAATATCAGGCCCTGATCTCCAGTGGTCTAGGGTTTAAATGGGATGAGCAAGCAGGAAGTACAGAGGCAGAATGGCTTGTCAGTGGAGACTGGTTCTTACAAAATATGACATAGAGACCAGTTATGCATCACAGTGACTAGCCATTTCTAACAGACAGAAGTAACCTGAACTGGAGCAGAAACTATTGCCTGAGCAACTAACAAACTGAAGTATACTGATTGTGGAGGAGGATCTTCTACTACATTCCAACTTTGGGCACATATGGTTAGTGGACTATGTGATAGTTAATTTAATGTACCATTTAGCTGGACAATGGTGTCAAAAAATAGTTTAGATGTTGTTATTAAGGTATTTTTCAATGTAATGAATATTTGGCATTGGTAGATTTTAAGTAGAGCATGTTACCTTCTGTGATATGGTTGGCTTTCATCTGGCAAATTGAAAATCTTAATACCAAAGACTGAGATTTCCTTAAAACAAAGACATTTTGCCTCAGGGTTTCAGTATAGAAACACTGCCTAAATTTCTTGGGAATTGTGGGTTACAGACTGTAATGTCAACTCTTAGCTGAGTTTTCAGTCTGCCAGCTTTTCCTAGAAATTTCATATTTGCCAGTCCCTACAATACTGTATGCCAATTCCTGAAAATCTCTGTCTCAATATTATATGCCAATTTCTGAAATTCTCTCTCTCTCTTTGTGTGTGTGTGTTTTCTTAATAAATTTAAGTTGTGACATACAAAATAGCCTGTAAGCTAGCTAGCTAGCTAGCTAGCTAGCTATCTATCTGTCTATTTTATATACATATAGCTCAATATCAGTATCTATCTCCAATTATCCTATTGGTTCTGTTTCTCTGAATAACCCTGACTAAAGCAGGCAGTATCTTAGATTTATCTCAACTCTTATTTAGCCAAAACCTAGTAGGCACACAGGCTTTGGAGGATTTAGTAATAAGGCTGTATGGAAAGTATAAAATGTCATTATCCTTCAATTTTACACAAAGAGACAAGATTCATTTCTGACTCACCGACTATCTTCAATGCTCAAGTCTTTGTCTGGAAGAGAGTAGGGTTATGTTTTGTATCTAGATGTCCCCCAAAGCTTCCTGTGCTTTTAGGTGGGGTTTTTCAGAACCTGGTGGATCTAGATTAGTCCACTGACTACTTTAGCATGGTTCAGGGCTTTGGATAGCAGAAGCCCCACTCTGGGTGTAGATGGCACCAATCTATAGGCTTGTAGTCTGGATAGAAAGTTAAGGGAGAAAGGGAAGACAAGCTTGCTGATACTGCTTTTGCTTTCTTTTTCCTGCCATGAACTGTTTCTGCTTTTGATGCCTCTCGGCCTTGTTACCCTGCCTCGGAACAGCTGACTAGGGACTGAAACCTCTACAAACTATGAGCTGAATTAAAGTTTTCATCTTTTAACTTGTGTATATTGGGCATTTTGTCCCAGAAACAATAAAAGTAACTAAAACAGGAGGTTGTCAATGGAGGTTTATGAATGAATTCACATGAGAGAATTGTTAACCTTTGAGTAAAGTCAAATTTAAGCTGCAGAGTCAATTGACTAATTCTTTGGCAAGTAAACAATAAACTTAATTACCTTGAAAAAAATCATTTCCTGTGGTCAAAGTCAAAGAGAAATTTGGTATATTCCCCTACTAGCAGTGGAATTTCAAGGGTATGGGAGAAGGAAATGGAATATCAAGTTACCTCTCAGTGTCAATATACCATAGTGATTAAGAACATAGATTTTGTTACCAGAATGTCTGGGTTCTAATCCCAGTTCTGCCATTTGATTTCTGTGTGACCTTGAGGAAGTTACTCAAATCCTTACCTCAGTTTATCCGTGTTAAAGATTGGCATTGTACCGTGTCTATCACAAGTGGTTTCTTGTTGAGGTGAAGTGAATTATTACAAATACAAAAAAACACTTGGGGCAGTTTCTAGTATCCAATAAGTATAACAAAAGCACTGCCTGCTATTATCCTCTTCCATCCAGTGAACATTCATTGTCTGTAAGCTCACTAAGCACTGGATATGAAAAACCAAGACAATCTGGTAATCTTCATAAAAATAGTGAAGTATGATGTGATAGTGTGTAAAAGGAAATATGTAAAATGTTTGGGAGCCCAGAAGGCAATTCATTACCTAAACCAAGTACTTCATGAAGTGCTATGGTTTGTGTCCAGATGTTCCCCCAAAGCCTCGTGTACTTTTGGATGGGGTTTTTTCAGAGGTAGTTGAATCTAGAGTTTGTGATGGATTCGTGGTTCAATGCCAGAATTAAGGGTGTTGGGATTAAGGGTGAATGATTGCTGGATCAGTCTGGTGATTGGATTTACACCACCTTAATCCTAAAAGTTGGGATAAAATATAAGGGACAAAAAGAGTGTTCTCTCTCTCTCTCTCTCTCTCTCTCTCTCTCTCTCTCTCTCTTTCTCTCTCTCCCTCCCTAGTGGCCCTTTGTCCCCCCTCTCCCCCTGCCATGAACTATTACTCCTCTGCTATGTGCCACCTTGCTTTGGAATTTGGGCTTGGATGATTGTAGACTGAAACTTCTACAAACTGTGAGCCAAAAAACCTTTTCGCCTTTAACTTGGGTGTTGGGCATTTGTCTGAGCAGTGAGAAAATTACCTAAGACATAAAGGCTTCACAGAAGAGATAAAATTTAAGCTAAACCTTGATAAATGAACAATAGTTCACAAAGTTAGAGAAGAGGGAGCAACAGTCACAAAAGCATAGAGACATGAAAGATATAGGAGATAATGGATTCTAGCTCACGCCTAAGAGATGTTTAAAAGTGAATGTTTTGTAGGTAGATAGCAAGACAATCTGGAGCTGAGGAGGTAAAGCCTAGAGGAAGAGTTGGAGATCATAGTGTCATCATAGATTTTCTATAGCAATTCTGGGCTCTGAAAGGAGCACATGAAGGGGACCATGAGGGTCAATGAGGGCCATTGTGTGTAACTGGCATAGTACCAGTTTTGTCATACTGGCACATTATGGAGTGTGTATAACACCCATATATATTATTTAAATATTTCTATGATGCATTATTAATATAATTGTATGAGTTTTATTATATTAAGCAATGAGTGATTAACAGGAAAAATATAAAAAAATAAAGTGTTGAATTTTTAATATTTATTGTTTATAATCAAAAATTTCAGCATCAACTGTTTTTTTGGTATACAAAGCCTAAAAAAATTACAGCAGAAATATATTCTCATATGAATTACAATGAAAATACCAATAGAATTCTACAAAGAAATAATCTTTACTTCAATTATCAGACCTAAGTCTGTCTTGACACATGACAACAGCACATTTCATACACACCTATCACACTGTGTTTTGATTTCCTAGCCTTTTTGTAGGATACTTGCTATCTTGTTAATCTCATTGTCTTTTCAGGAGGTTATCATTATATAACGTGTAAACAGGAGCATAAAATATCAATAAAGTATTAAATTCTTAATATGTATTGTGAGTTTAGAGTAAACAACATTTCCACATCAGGTGTGTACTTGCTTACAAAACTTAACAGAAATAAAAACCTATTGAACTAACATGAAAATACCAATAGATCACTACATCAAAAATAGCTTTGCTTTAATTGTCGTACTCAAGGCAGCCTTCACACATGACAACTGCATGTACCATGCACACATATGACTTACCCGGACAGCACATGTGGTTAGCTTTCTTTTCCTACGTAACAGGCCATTCTTGTCACTCTCTTGGCTTCTTGTTTTGTCAGGAGCTTCCTACTATATTTTACAATGTGCACTTCACAGAAAAATCAGATGTCAATAAAATAAAATATCAAATATGTAATGAGTGCTTAGAATAGACATCAGTATTTTCACATCAGTTTACCTAAAAGATAACATCAGAAATAAAAACTTATGTGAACCACAAAAAGTCTACCACAGAAACAATGTTTGTTTCAACTGTCCCCCCTGAGGCAGTCCTCACACTTGACAACTGCATGTTCCATACACAAGTATTGCTTACACTGACAGTATGCATGGTTCGTTTTCCTGTCCTTTCTTATAGGGCACAGTCGAGATCTTTTTTGTTTTCCTCCTGTCATGGTAGGACTTTGTGATGCTGCCTGTTTACATGTCAGCTCACTAGTATGTGCCACAGTTATGTATGTATATATCTGGGGAGAAACATTTTGTTTTCCTCTGCTGTAAATGATCTTTTATGAGTTCCAGTCCAATCTTCTAAGAAAATTTCTCTGTAACACTTCTCACTTGTTATTTTCTTTATAATCTATAAACTCTTTATGCCTCACATTTAGGATTGAGTAAAACACAATTGGCCAATGCTTTGTGTTTCAAGAGACATTATGATTGCTGCCAACTCATCAACAGCATCTCCCCTGCCTTTGGTTTTGTTGTAGAAAGTTAGGATCTCAGGCTTCCATTTTGTTAAGGATTCTCTATCAAAATTTCTTTCAGGGTGCAATGTTGACATCAGCAGTATCAGTTTTTCTTTACCATATATGAGGCCAATGTTCTTTCTTTCTCAAATCCAAAAATTGTACAATTCTTTGTTTTGAAATTACAATATTATATGTGGAATTGCTGCTTTGTTCCTGAATACGGTTCCTATACTGGTCAACTTGTGCTCTGTTAGCAACTGTAACATCAATTAGAAACTGGTAAACCAATTGTTCAATGTGCCATTCTGATTAGTTTGAGAAATGGGAACAATAAGTCTGTTCACAATGTCATTGGGTTTATTACTATATGAATAAGGTGGCTGAGTTTCAGGATAAATTTCTAAACTGAAAACATAATAAATCTTTGCATCTGCAAGGGCATAAATTTTTTTGCCATATTTTGAAGGTAAGGAATATACTGCTGGAAGCTACATCAACCATGAAATGCTGCAACATGTTCATCAGCGGCCATGTATCCAGGAAGTATATAAACTGCTTGACAATTACCCACAAATCTCCCAAGCCATGAGCAGATAGCACCCAGATTATCAGTTCTTTTTCTTTCCTGGTGAGTGGTTTTGTCATCAAACCTCAGGCAATTTTTTTGAAGGAAACCAAATCTCCTCAGTGTCATCCTTATCCTACAAACCTCAAGCCCACCCCCATCACTTTCCATAAGTCTGTGATTACAAGCAGAAAGCCCTGCTAAATGCTGTAGACCTATGAATGCTTTCAGTCCAGCTAGGGAGGTGTCATAATAAATACATTTTGAAATATGGTTGTTGATGCATATATGAAATTTTTACTTGTATTTCACCATTTGTGTATTTTACAATATCCTGTAGCATTTTGTTTGTTACAGTTTCCAACATTGAATGGCAGTGGTCACATTCCATCCAGTAGGTTTTGCTCCTGCCAAGATTCTCACTATATTTTTGGACCTAGTTCTTACATAGAACTAAATTTGGTTACATGACCACTTGTACTATTTCTACTAATCAAATATGCTCTCACACTGCTGTTTTTTGTCATCTGAATCAAGGAAGTCTACATTCCCTATGTCTGCATCAGTCAATTCTTGCTCCATTTCACTATCATAGGAACTTTGACTTACATGGCCAATGTCAAAACCATTATTTTATCATCCATACGTGAATGATTGATGATTCACTTTGACTCCTCAAAAACTTTCTAATCTGGTTTTTCATGCGTACTTGTACTGAATTGGGCCACTTCTATCAGACAAATCAAAAGAAAGCTTTTTTAAAAAAACAAATCCTAGATGCACAGAAATTTAGCAATGAGCATTTCATGGATAAAACCTACCTGTTGCTGTTTTGGATCTCTTGTACACACTTTGTCATTCATCTGCCATGTGGGTGAATGCACAGATGGGTTTTTGCTTTCCCCAGGTATAGTTACTGAAAGCCACACCTGCATTCCGTTTATGGGAAAATACATGTTTACATAACAGAAGAGAGTTGTGAGTATATTTTATTCCCTGTGGTGCTCAGGTAAACACACAAAACTTGTTGGAGGGAACATTATGTGGGTATAAATTCCAATTTTACACTTTTGAACACTTGTGCACACTTTGTCATTCATCATGCAAGTGAATAAACTTGAAGACTGCTTCTGGTATCACCTAGGCACAGCTACTGAGATGCACAGCCGCCTACTCTTATGCTAACGTATAAACTTACAGTGGAAAAGTATGGTATGAGTTGTTATAATCCAATGTTATGTCCCACAGAACAGAAATTGACACACTTACAATGAAACAAGTCAGAAAGGTAGGGAAGTCACCCAAAATGTGTGATACTGCAGAAGATGAGAAAGGCGATCATTTCAAGAGTGAAGGAACGGGAATCTACTTACTGTCTCTATGGGTTTGCATTTCAAATAAACAAGATCACAAAATATGTGGCCTTTTGTGTCTACCATCTTTCACTTACTATCATGTTTTCAAAATGTATCTATGTTGTAGTATATTTCAGTACTTCACCTCATTTTATTGCTAAATAATAATTCACTATATAGATAGCCCACATGTTTTATCCATTCATCTGTTAATAGTCATTAGTGTTGCTTTTACTTTTGAGCTCTTATGAATAATGCTGTGATGAGTATTCTTAGAGACATTTTTGTGTGAACATATGTTTTCAATTTTCCTGCAATTGAAGAATAGCTAAATAATGTAATAAAATGTTATGAAACTATCAAAAAATCATTTATAGTTGTGCATGCTCATATGGTCAGAGTGTTAAATGAAAACACAAGATATATCACCATGGACTTTGGGAAAAACTCTTTAATTTCAACCAAATAATTGAGTATAATGGGAAATATGGAGAAACAGCTAGGAAGAAATGATTGTTTTAATTCTTTCCTTCTCCCTAAATACAAGGTGTGCTGTACAAATACGTGCAGAATATTGAAAAGGGGACCTACCAGTGTACTTGGGTTAAAATCAAAGAAATAATAGCAACAGAAATCCACCAATTACATAGCTTCAATGCAATCTTATTTCACATCTTCAGTTTCTTTCTTTCTTTCTTTCTTTCTTTCTTTCTTTCTTTCTTTCTTTCATGTGTGTACGTAAAGACAATTTTAGTGATTGCTAGTGGCTAGGAGAATTTAGGCAAATTAGAAAATATTTGCTGTTCCAGTATATATGGACACAGTTAAGAAATTAAAAAAAAATACCTGCTAATGCTTTTTAAAAGCTTCCAGTGGTTTCAGTTCTAGGAAACCACTCAAAGATTTTTCATACATTTTAGTTTTTATCCCTGCAGAGCCATCTATCCCCAGGGCATGTTTTCCTTTTGTTTGGTGAAAATATTTCTTAGGCAAATGCTGCTCTGATATGGTTCCTGATGGTCTCCAAAAAGCTTTCCTCTTGGCCTTTACATATCTGGGGTCCTCTTCGCTGGAACCTGAAGTGACCATGACTCGTTTGACCAACAGAATGTGGTCACCTTGGAAGTGCTTGGAGCCAGAACTGAAAAAAAGCCTGACAGCTCTTGTTTTTGTATGATGCCCTAAACCACCACAGAAAAAATCTTGCTGTCACATTGGAAAGACACATGGAGAGGTCATGAAGAGAGGCCCTTCAAGGAGAAAAAGGCCCTGAGATCCCAGCCATACCAGTGTCTCTCCTGATCCAGTGGCTAATTGTTGTAGTGTGGGTGCCCACTGTCACAAGCAGTAGAGGATCTGCAGCTAAACTCCTGCCCAATTCTGAGGGGGAAAAAGCAGCGATTCAGTCTCAAGCCCCCAAGTTTTGGTGTGGTTTACTGTGCATCTACAGATAAGCAAAACAAGCAAGTAGATCTTTTGCTTGATACAGAGCTATAAGAAATTTTTAATGAATTCAAATAATCTCACCCAAAGATTAAGAATACCTTCATTTTCAAACTAATCCTTTCAGGATTAGAGAAATGAGATTTTTAAAAGCCAGATGAAGCTATGAAGGGATTTTTTTTTTAGTTCACATACTTTAATCAATGAGTGTCCTCTTTCCATTAAAACTAAAGATCTTTAATTTTTCTCTCCATGTCCTATTTTATCTGCCTTTCCAGTATTCATACTCCCCTGGAATCTCCTCTCCTTAGCGCTGCCTCTTGTTTTCATTTTCACCTTTGACATGTGGGCCGCCATAATTCTCCTGGACACTGGTTCTCAAAGTGTGGAGTCTGGTCTAGCAGAGTCAGCATCACTGTGGAAATTACTAGAAATGCAAATTTTGGATGATTCTTTGGACATATTGAAGCCGGGACTCTGGGGGTGAGTTTGTGATCTGGTTTAACAAGCTTTCCAGGTGATTTCTAATGTACACTAAATCTGGAAATCCACTCATTTTATGCTTTTTATTTATGTTTTATAAATATTTGATGCTCTGAGAGCCACGTCTGTGCTGCAGTACTTCAACTCTGTGGTAGCATAACATCAACCACAGAGTATAGGGAAGTGAATGTGAATGGCTGTGTTCTGGTAAAAATATTACTGACATTGAATGATAATTGAATTTCAAGTAATTTTTACATGTCACAAAGCACTGTTATTCTTTTAATTATTTTTCAATCATTTAACAGTGTGAAAACTGTTCCTGGCTTACAGGCTACATAAAAGCAGGCAGTGGGTGGGGTACGGCCTTAGTTCATGTACCTCTGACCTAGTATGTCTCTGGTTTCCTTGTATTGAGAGAACATTGTACAGACAAATCCATCTTTCATTCACCAATATTTTCCTTCTGAGAACTCCAGACGATCCTATGTGCTCCAGGCCATTAATCTTCCTTGTAGCTCTGTCTTTAGGAAACACCTCCACTGGGACATTGGGCCTGATCCTGGGCGTCTGTATGTGATCCCTAAGCCAAGGTTTACTTTCCCAAGAAAGAAAGCTGACTCAGCCTCAGGTCAACCTTGCTGGGAATGGATTTAGGCCACTTCACTTCCAAGACCAGCAGTATAAACTATGCTGAGCTTGGCTCTGGCCCCAAATAAACCAAAAGTGTAGAGTTGAGGCGGCCCCTCCAGTTACTCTGACAGGGCTATCTTGGGCCGGGTCACATCCACACAGCCTCTACCATCTGGAGCTGGTCTCCTAGTGCTGGGGTGCTTCTTGAGGGTGAGATGAGGTGCCATTCCAGATTATACCTTTTGGGCAGTCTGGGGGGAAAAAAGTGTCTTGGCACAGCTGTGACAGAAAGCACAAGAAACATTGAGCAGGAAAGCAGCAAGCAGTAGTGTCTTCTAATAATGAAAGAAAAAATTTGCTTGTATCCTGCTACTCTCTGAGATGCCAACCCCTCCATCCCTCCAGAAACATGCAGATACTTAATGGTGACCACTGTGTATTTTCTCATGCTACACAGTTGAAAACTCTGGCAACACCAGACTGCTGCTTCTTTCTCTGCCATGGCTGCTCTGGGAATTGCAATACTTCCAGGATCTGGAGGCAAATGACAGGCAGATGGATTGTGTGTGTATGTGGTGGTGGTGGTAGTAGGGAGCAAGTTCTGTTAAAAGAAACACACTTTTTAGGGCTTCTTGAACTGGCAAAGCTGAAAATGTTGTTGTTGTTGTTATTGTTGTATGTAAAGAAGAAAGCTGTTGGATTGGTGAACTTCTTTCCCTGCTTCAGAATCAGAGCAATTCTGTTCCTGAAAAGGATTAGGAACAAGGGACATACATCACTGTACCTAAGCTTCCTTGTACAGATCTTAGCAATAGTCCTTCAGAAGAGCTCAGGGGTACAGCTCAGCCTGAGCAAAGCACGGCTGGCTTCCTAACCAGCGACTGCATCACACTGTGTGGGAGAAAACAGGGACAGGCTAACAATAATTACCATTATTGACAGTTACTGTGAACTGGGCACTTGACACAAAAGATAATGAAATAGAGGCACAGGCAACTTGTGCAAGGTCACCTAGTTAAGTGGCCCAACTGACTGCAGTTTCAGGTGTATTTGGCTCCATGATCTTTCAGCCACTCCACACTACCTCCCAGCACCAGAGAGGAGAGGCCTATCATTGATACTAGCCCTTTGGGTACTATGTACTGCATGCTGTTCTAAGCACCTCACATAATTAATTCATCTAAGCCTCATCCTTACATGGTAGACATCATTATTATTCAAACTTACATAAGAGGCAATTGAGATACAAAGAGGAAATAACTCTTTAAGTAACTAGAAAGGAGCTCAGTAGAATCTGAACCTACATTCACTGGTTTTAAGGTTCCTGCTCTCAATCATTGCATACAGAACTGGAACCAACCAAAAGAAGGGGTTAGTGTCCTGCTCTACCATATATTAGTTGTGTCACCTTTGACAACTTGTATAATATCTTAGAGTGTAGCTTTCTTATTTTCTTATTAGGAACACAGGCTTAAGAGGGTTGACAGTGAGAAATATGTGAACTGTCCTCTAAAGCTCTACTGGCAAAGAAGGTAGCCAATGCTTGCTAAATGGAGGCTGTTTGTTATTACAGATCTAGAGTTCAGTTAGGATTAAAAAAAGGAAGCATGCACATTTTGACCTTCTTAAGTAATGTGAGCATTACAAAAAATGGAGAAAATACAGATAAGTATGAAGACAAAGAGATTAACATACTTCCAGTAGTAAGACATTATCACTTTTAACATCTGATGTATACTCCTGTGATCTTTTTTCTATGTACATGCCTACAATTGTTCTTATAATTGATATTACATTGTACATTCCCTAATATGATCTCATTTTCACCAAATTGTCTGTAATAAATACATTTGTATTCTTAAATATTCTACAATGCCATTTTGAAGAATATGTAGATCTTCACTATATGGTTACAGTATAATTTAAAAAATCAACTCCTTTTTGAATATTAAGGTTGCTTTGAATTTTTGCCTATTACATAAGTAAAGCTTTGATGAAAATTCTTGCATTATGTATAACTGTACAGCCTTTAATGATTTTTATGATTTGAGTGCCATATTTGGGTCTTTTTCTTGTTATATACTTACTGTGAAACCTTTAACAAGTTATTTACACATTCTGGATTTGGTTTTCTCAGCAGTAAATGAAAATAACTATTTCATGAAATAATTATGAAAATTAAATTGAGACACAGGACATAGACCCTCAAGATGTAACTGCCAAGTCATATAATATGAATATTTTCAAAAGGTGAGATAAAATTACCTTCTAGAAAGTTGGAAAAAATATATATATATACTTGGCAGCAATGTAAGACAGTACCCACTTTCTTGAAACTTGACAATACTGAGTGTTCACACTGAAAAAATTCTCTGGTTGACTTGACCAAAAAAATTCAGTGTTATTTTAATTTGCACTTCCGATCATGTGAATCTTTAATAAATGTTTATTTATGTGGGTGATGTGGAACTGCTGACTGGGGAAAGAGAAAATTGATGAATGAACAAAAATAGCAGAATGAAAGATGGCAGAGTTATAAAATATGCATCTGATGGGAAGAGACAGGGCTAGAAAAAAATGACACTTCCTAAGTGTATAAGCTACCCCTCCAGAGAACTGCTCTCATCATTGCAGGCAGCATTTTATATTGGGTTGTCTGGGAATGTGAGGCAACCAAAATTCAGTGCTTGGAAAGGAAGTTTAAGTTGGAGGACACACAAGGGAGATAGATGAGCCTGTTCTCACAGGCCAGTTTGCCACACGCCTCCGAACGCCTCCAAGCCTGGCTCCGCTCCCTGTGTCATGAGGCATCAGTTCTGACAGCTGCTGCATCAGGGCACTCTGTGTTCCCCTGTCACAGTCACGGGAGGATGGAGTGCCAGAAAAGGCTGCCATTAGCTTGATGATGTAATTCCTTTGATAACTGCTAAGAAAAAAGGGCAAACGAATCGCGGCCAATTAAGAAGCACTGCTGCTCTGGGAGCTACTCCTTGGCTCTTCAGATTTTTATTTCAGGTCAGAGAAAAATAAGTAAGTAAGACAGGGAGACAGGGTTGAAATTAGCCTCCATTATCCTACTTTCTAAGGCTTATAGAGTCAAAGGGAGGGAGGGAGGGAGAGAGGGAGAGAGAGGCAGAGAAAAGAGTTTCATCTACAGATAGATTTTTGCCATGGTTGCTGGCTATGCATATGTTATTCTAATGAAGGACCAGAACTGCATTTATTCACCAAATTGTGTTTGACTCTATGAATTCAGAGATAAAGAAAATACTATTTGTCCTGAGGATGCTCTTAGTGACAGGGAAATATTTAACCACTTGCAAACATTTTCAACTCAGTGCTTTAGGAAACTTGCAAGTACAACGTGTTAAAACACTAAAGGTACCACGGCACTTTTAGCAACTCATCACTCTTGAAGACCCAAAGTCAATGAGTATAGGACTAGGGGAGGACAGTTCCTGGTTAACAACAGCAAAAAAAGGGACCTTCCTGCTTGGAGAACCATAAGCTAAACTGCAACCTTTGTCAGCCATGAATTGCACACAGTGGTTCCTTCTAGTGCTCAGCTCAAGACCCCAGGGGACCTTCCAATCCATGACTCCCATTTCTCAAATTTCCAACACAGTTTTTTCTGTCCCCATTGGAAAAAAGACCCCAGTGTTCTCACTTCCAGGCACTTTCTCAGGCTCCCAGCACTTTGTGAGTGCACCTGCTTATTGGCCCAGGAGCCAAAATATTCCTTTTAATTGCCAGATTCCCTTTCCCTGGCTTTTCTGTGCTGTACCCAAGAAAAATTCTTAGTTTCCCTGTTTTCCCTGACCTTCCTGCCTCTCTCATTGACCCTGTTTGTCACATTTTTCTATCTTGACACCATCTCACTCACCTTCAATAAGCAGTGTACCATTGTGATTTTACTTCCAAAGTATCGCTCAAGTCTAGTCATCTCTGATCATCCTCAGCACCAACTTCCCAGCTACCATCACTTTCCAGCTACTGTCAACTAACTCTCCAGGACTCCAGAAGTCCTTGATCTTCACATTTTCACTCATGATCTTCTTCCATTCCTTCTCCCCATCAAGCCTAGGATATTCTAAAATGTTTCAATAACTTCTCATTGGCTTTATGAAAGTCCCCAAGCCTCTAGCACAGCATTTAAGCTGATGTATCTGCACACATTTTCAACTGATCCCACCCTCCTGGCTCCCTGCACCTCTTCCACAATGGCCACAGCTGACTGTCAGTTGCTCAGTCCTTCCCTGTTCCCTTTTGCCTTGGGGTCTGTCTTTGTGACTTGCTTCACCTGGATTAATTTCCCCACCCTCCACTGAATTCCTTCATCTTTCCACCAAAGGTGCATCCTTACTATGTTCAACCTCACTCCCCCAGTTAGATCAGACCTCATACAATTCTCTTCATAATTTGTCCTTTGTGTCTCTGTTCACAACTCATACATTTACTTCTGTATAATCATTTAACTTTTATCTGTAGCCGGTTAGACTGTAAAGTATAAGGGAAGATACTGGGGTTTTCTTATTATTATAATATATCTAGCACCCCTTTGGTAAATAATAAATAATCAGTAAATTACTTATTAAAAGAACAAATTAAAAAAATGAATGAAGAAATAATCTAAAAAGACAAAATTAGCTTTCTCAAAAAACAGTATCTTCCTCAGAAATAAAACACATTCATCAGTACATAATTTTTCCTGGTTTTGTAGTATTTAGCTATTAGCAATTTATCTTTGGGATTCCACATAGAAGAAGAATTAGCTCAGAATATTTACCTTTTTATGCCAATTTCTGAGGTTGTTGAGGTGATTTAGGGAGTAAATGGAGTAATATTGTGAACATTCAATTAACTTAATTTCTCCCCAAAGTTATCTAAGAGCACCTATTTTTGACCTTATAAGTTAGTCCTTGTTGCAAGTTTATTCAGGGATCCATTCAGCATTCTTGCAATATGATTGCCTGTAATCTGATTGCCTATAGTCGTTTACTCTCAAAAAAGAATTGGACTAGGCATGGTAGGGTGGCAGACTCCTTAATCTCAGCTCTCAGGGTGGCACACTCCTTAATCTCAGCTCTCAGGCAGGAATCCTGTCTCAAATTTAAGACCAGCCTGGGCTATACAGTGAGTTCAAGGCTAACATGGCTACACAGCAAGACTTTATCTCAAAAAAAAAAAAAGTAAGAATGAACATATGTGTGTATGAGAATTAAATGCTATACTTAATCTTTGCACTTGGAAAGTGATCCTTTTTGCTATCTATCCTAATCTTACTTAAATTTCTAGATCCAGCTCAAGTCCTGTAAGAGTAATTGTTCCCAGTTTTGTGTAAATACTATTGTGTGTGCCACACACTGTGCAGGGCACACTGTATATTTATTTCAGTCATAAGACATAGATGAGTGGGTATCGCATTCCTCATTTAACAAGGTCAGGCACCGAATTACTCATTCGGTGTCATCTAACTGGGTTCAGAGATAGGTCAGGCTGACTCTGAAAGCCACACACTTACTCATGCTCTGCTCTCTCCGTTTATTCCAGGAAACATTTCTTGGTCCTTTCATTCCCACCGGCTGAATTGCCATAGCTCCTCCTGACTGCAACACTCAGCTCTGGATCTCACTTATGCTGGACTTATTTGTCGGGACTCTGCATAGCCTTGTCTCTCTGGTTGTCCTTGTGCCGCAGAGCAGTGATAGCTGCCATCTCTGTCCTACTCACATGGGGCTTAAGTTGTACAACAGGATGGATAGCCTGCATTAGGCATATTTTGTAGTTGGTTGGACTCACACCATGGAATGGCATAGTGGAGGAAAAGAAGGAAGAGTTTATCAAGGAAGTTCCCTGAAATTTATAGCGGAAGAGTATTGAGGGGCATTCTGTGAAAAGGAGGGTGCTTGATGAATCAGCCAGGCCATGGGAAGTATTTTGATCATCTTAATTACACTTGCACAAATTCCAGCAGCTAGATAATCACAGAAGGAAGTATTGCTCCCACAGAAAACAACACAGGCCTCTTTGAAAACAAACTTTTATCAATGGGATGGAATTTTGCAAAATACAAAGACATTTGTTATATGGTGGTAAATGTTAAAATAACAAACCATACCCCAGTGCTACCTCCCAAGCAGCTTGTGTTTTCTTAATTACAAGGTGCTACAGTTCTTTTCCTCACTCACTTGTAAGTCTCTAGCCCAGTTGTGTCTCAGAACCTCCTAGTGAGATTTTCATGCTGTTTTCCTATTTCTTGTTACACGTGCTTGTTGACTTTGGTGCTTTTAATTGTATCTTCTGCTTAGCTACTTTTCTTCACCTTCAACCCAAAACTCTGCCTCAGTTTCTGCTCAGGAAGTCTCCTTCTCCAAAAGTCTTCAGGTTACAATAATCAGGGAACTTACTCTTTCTTGCAGGCATGTTGAATGAGGCTCTTCTGAGTCCATTTTCAGAAAAGTAGGTCAAAGTCATAAAGAACAGACTTCCTGAGTGGTGACTTTCTGGTTCATCATTAATCACTTCCTTGTGAACCACTGGGAAAATGAATTTCATGTGATTGCAGGCAGGTATCAAGTGAAATCCTCTGTGGAGTCCTATGAGGAGAGAAGTAATTTTATGGAATGGAAGGAAAAAATAAGTTTTCCATTTTTTTCTAAACTGAGATTTCTCTTTTCATTTTAAAATCTCAATAGCTTTCTGTTTTATCATTTCAATCAATCATGGAAAATGATTCTGAGATGTTTATTTGTATAGTGGTTCAGGGTAAGAGTGCTCCTGTGAGTAAGGAACAGTAAGAGGTGTCACCAGTCCAATGGGGCCCAGTCTTTTCTCAGAAATAATTCCTACCCCATGAGTTCAATTTATTAAACCAGAGGTCTATGGCACAGGGGAAGGTAATGAGCCATGTGGACCCTTTAGTTCTAAATTGCTTTTACTTAGTTGTGACCCAGCTCTGTGTGATGGATTTATTATGGGCTACAGCCTGTAATAAAGAGATATTCACACTACAAAAGAAAAGTCTGTAGAGGGTAACTCTAGACTTGACATGTAATTATTGCCACAAGGTGTTTGTAAGCTCTGGCAGACATTTTGCCTTGTACTCAGTCTTGAATCTTTTCTTGGTAGATTGGGCAACTGTCCTACATCTTTTGGGAATAGTGAACTCAGAAAAAAGAATATATTTGCCTTGCTTTGACATGTGGGATTTCAAATAGAGCTGAGAAGGACATGCTAAAGCCCAGTTTCTCCAAGAAAGCATGGTTATTAGCAGCCTAACCTTGCAGGTGGCCATCAGAAACCAGCCTTTTCATACTGAGCCACCAACATAAACAACCCTCCAAGCAAACCAGAACAGTGGCTGAACTCAGGCAGCTGCGTGCGTTCTCGATGGGGAGAGACCTTGGTTTACAATATGGCCTTTCCCATCCCACATCTACAGACAGACATCACAGTGTCCAGTCCTGCAGGAGCAAGCATGGAACTTCTGAATGCAAGGAAGGAGTAACAAAAGCAAAACATGCCTGTTTTATTATATTTGAGCAGCAATTTCAAGAAGAAATGCTTAATAATTTAAATATGACCCAAGCAAAAATGTAAGGATAAAGAATAAAAGGAGCTAGATCAATTCTTTCCACAGTTTCTGATTTGAAAGCAATGTCTTGTTTTCTCTCCAGCTGTGCCCAGTTAACATTCATTAATTCACCCCGAGTCGGAGTCTGTGCTCAGCACTGCAGAGCAAGACACAAGATACTCCTGGGCTAAAGGTGAGGAGCAAGAGTAGCTGCATCACCGACTCTGCTTCTGCTTCAGGATAACATCGCTGCAGCTGGTGCAGAGCTGTGGAAGTAACTGAATGAGGAAATGTTACAGCTACTCTGGAGTCTCTGCTGCAGTGGAGACACACCGTGAACATGCCAGCAACTTGGCTGCACAGCTGGGGACAATCATCAGCAGAGGACACCTGTTCCCTGGAGAGAATCTCAATAGAAGTCTCTCAGAGATCATTCCTGCTACTGAGGAGTTGGGCCTAATGATTAACTTTAATTTCCTGTGGAAAAACCTGAAGGAATTCACTGCAGCCCTCTGAGCCTGCTCTTTGGATGATAGGGTAGAAAACAGCAAGGCTGTGGGTAAGATGGGTATAGTGGCTGGTGCATGGCTGTAATCCCAGCACTTGGGAGGCTGAGGCAGGAGGATTGTTACAAGTTTGAGACCAACCTGGGTTACAAAGTGAACTGAAGGCCTGGCTGAATGCATAGCGGGACCCTGTCTCCATAAAACCAAAAAAACAAACAAACAAACAAACAAGGTTGTGGATCTTCTTTGAGATCAAACAACAGGGAAACTTTCAAATCTCAGATCTCTTCCTGCATAGCTGTTTGCAAAAGTTATCCATGTTGGTGGGATAAAGAAAAGAGAAGGGCAAACATTTGCCGTGTATGGAGCACAGATGTAGACAGATGTCTTGGATGAGAGAAGCCGGAGAGAAGGAAGCCTGTCTGCTCCTAATGGTAATGTCCTAGGATGAGTATTTTCTTAATTACTTAATGCTTGGTGAAGATGATGTAACAAAAGACAACCAGAAATGTGATAAAGTCAGGAAAACTGCAGGACATGATACTTTTACGGTGAGTCCCCCTCAAAATGCCACAGTATGTTTTCATGAAATTCAAATTGAAACATGTGACAAAAGACAAAACTCCTGTCAACAATTTCTGCTCTAAGTGAGAATGAGAGCTTGAGAAAATTATACAATAGTATGGTTCCCACAGTTGCGTTCTTTGGTTAAAATATTGACTTACACAGACCCTACTATTTGTTTTAGTGTGGTTGAGAAAGACAAAAAAAAAAAATATCACAGCCATTTCCTTTTACAGAAGGATTCTGGAAGTTTACTGCTAGCGACTTACCTTTGTCTGGGAGAAAGTTTGAAGGGGTCTGGGGAAGTGAAATGAAAGCACTGTGTGATCTCTAACCCTTCTAAGGGATTTGCACATGTCTTTCGTATAAGCTACACCTCTGCTCTAGGAAATATATAATTTACCTTCTTCTCTCCAAGATTCAGAGACATTGGCCCTTTCTACAGGCCAAACCTTACATTGTGTGACTTGCCTGTCTTATAGGTAGCTCTACACCATGCTTCCTGATCATTTCATAAAAATATTTTCCTTGGGGGAGTTTCCTATCTCCTAGAAGACAAGTTCTTAGGGTTGTGTCTCAAGATTCATACCTTGACATCTTTGCCCCCAGCCTTAGCAGTGTAACTCATCGTCCGTGCTTGGACCACCTTCTCCCAGCCACAGGTACATTCACCTTTCATCGCCACCTCTGTCACAAATCCCTGCAGTCGTCATAGGCCATGCTGACAAAACACTGGCCTTGGAGCCTTCAGGAATCCTGGGGAAGCTTTGGCAAAGCTGAGCATTTTGTCTGGAAAACTCTCAGTTTCTTCTTCACAGTTGTATGGGAATAGACTTAACAGACTTGAGAAAATTGACTTCTCTCATGTGTGTTTTGATCTCTGGGTCTTTTTATCTATGCTCTACACATGTAGGACCTGAAGCCTCACAGGCTGACTGACTACTGGGAGCAAGTTAGGTGAGAAGATGCAAATAACACAAAAGGCTTTGCCTTGCCAAGCTGCCAGGGTGATCTTCAGTGTAGGTGACATGTCAGTTGCGTTAGCATTTTCCCCCATGTCAGACAAAATGGAGGGTAGCTATAGGCCAAGGTGACTTCTCTTCCTTTCATTCTCAGAACAGTGAATTTGGTCCCTGATATATACACCGCAAGATTAGGATTTGGTGATTTATCTTTTATCTTCATAATATCTTCCAGCCTATTTATCTATGGGATCCTTTGTGCAAGAGAAACTCATAGAAGCACATTACTGAAAACAACAAAAGCAGATGTACTCTGTCTGAAACAGAGACAGAGATGCTCTTGACCCTGTCCACCCAGACTCCCCACCTCAGACACCCCAGAGCTAACCAGGTCAATATGGTAGCCTCTTAGCATGTGGGATTATCTAAATACAAATTAATTAAAATTAACTAAAATTTAAATTCAGTTTTTCAGTCACAATAGTCAGATTTCATGCACCAATAGTACTAGTGGTGAATACCTATTGGATTGTGTGGTTGTAGAACTTTTCCATTATTGAAAAAAAGGTCTATTTGGCAAAAGAAAAAAAAATCTACTGAACAGCACATTTCTAGAGTCTAGGAGATCTCTAAGAGACCTGGATCTTTTAAAACTCTGAGAAATACTGTTAGAAAGTCACTGGTCTCATTCAACACCTGAGCAAGAAGAGCTATCCCAAGAGGTGGTGTGGTTTGTCAGCCACATGGCAGGCTATTCACAGCTACTGCAGAGGTCCCCAGCTCCAGCAATGTTCACCCCTGCCCCCAACTCTAATCATCCTACTCTTTTTTGTTTCCCCAGAATTCACCACTTAAGCCTACCAAGGCTTTCCCTGACGTTTCTGCTGTCTCAAGAAAGAGAACCCAGGTACCAGATGTCTCTGAGGATTAGGAAGAGACATTAAATGTTATACATTTTCAATCAGCTTCAGGCATTTAAATAGAGACATTTCAGCTCACATCAGGCAGAAGCAGATGTGGCAGGAAATACTGTCAATTAGTGAGCTGCTAATTAATCTTTCTTCACCACATACACTTTGGCAGGATCTAGCAAGTGCTGTTTTGCTTGGAGCTGTGGGAGCACTTGCTATGGAAACAATGCATGATTATAATGTTGATTTCTTGACTTTGTGCAGAGGCTGGCAGAGGAGGGCAGCTCTTGCCCGCAGTCACCCAGCAGTTAGAAAGGAAAAGAATTATAAAAATTGAAAGATACTTTAATTAGTGAGCCAGGCCATTTGGGTTCTCTACTTTTCACAGAATAAGCATAATTTATCTTCATAACATCTTCCAATTCAGGTATTTCTAATCATACCTTGTTGTTTCTCAGTCTATGTTATTATTATCATTTTTTGTAATATGAAGATATACAGATTAATGACCTGGCACCTAGCTATGTTTGATAAAAGGGCTCAGAACTTGCCCGGGCCTACTTCTATGTCTGCTAACTTCTTCTTTCCTGTTTGTATCTCCTTGTGGCTGCTTCAGAGACCTATCTATTTATTGGGAGATGCCCTGAAAAAAGCTGAACTAGAATTGACATCTCAGTGTATCCAACCAGCCAACCAACAGTCTCCGTGGTTGCTAAAGCAGCCAGAATCTGATGAATGGGAGCTCAATGCTAGGCACAAGGAGAATTATATAAATGAAGAGAACATTACCTGGTAATGAAAACAGACTCTTCAACACACAGGCACAATATGGTGCAGTGGTTGTGGTAAAAGCATCTACAAAGAGGAATGGGAACAGTTAGAGATGTTGGCTGCCATCACTGTATTAGACCTGGTTCTCTCTAATATGAGACTGCTGAATTTCTGCATGCATTATTTTCTTGGCATTTCCATTTAAAATTCATTTGAAGTCAATTTTACCTGTGAATCTCTTCTAGCCATATGACCTTCCTAAATGGAAGGTAGAGTTAGGTGATTTATCCACTTTGTTCTTAGAGCAGCTCATATATTTCTCTATTTAACACATGACATTATCTTGTAATTACTTGCTTATGGTCCTACTGCTGCCTTAGAAAATGAGCTTTACCTCTCTGGGACCCAGTTTCTTCCTCTCTATAATGGAGTAACATGAGGAGAATTAAGTTCAAATGGTAACAAATATTATCATTATGAATTAATGGATGGGTAGGGATATAGAGAATCTGAGGTATACCTTGGGTCATAAAAATGAAAAGGAATTTGCCAGGTAGAGAATATAGCTTCATTTTAGTAGTATCTTTCTCAAAGTCTGCAATAAATGACACTGAGAATAGCTTTGTTACAAACTTCATTATTCACATCTATGGGACACCTTCTAGTTACATTCATCTATTCATTCTTGTTCATTTATGCAATAAATATCCATCATAGCATACAAACAGTATTTTTGAGGAATTGGGGAAAATGCAGGACATCAAAAAGATTGAAAGTGATAGACATATGAAATACTTAATCCTACAGACATCTAAATTAGTTAAATACACAAATTAAAGATAGATATACAGAATATGTATAGTGAATACAATACAAAATCTTATAAACAATGTAGTACCTGTTTAAATTTTAAAAACTATTACAGTAAAAGGAATATTTCCATTAATTCCCCTCAAAATACTCCCTCTCTCTTCAGTTATTTCATGTTCTTGTTGCTTTATGAAGCAGTTCTGAAAGTCCTCCTTCATAGATGTCTTTACAAAGTATGGTAAAAATTTGGTAGACGCCGCTGCCAAGAGCCATCCAGTGGAAAAACAGTCTCATAAAACCATAACTATGTGTCCTCATCTGCCTTGCTCATTGGAGCTGGAACTTCCCCAAGGTCAACATGACCACGAAAGGTAAACATTTTGAATTGTTCAGGACATGGAGACAGCCATGACAGCAAAACAATATAAAATAATAATGACAAAAATGAATCCAAACCTAAAAGACTTGCAAAGTAAATGATTAAAATTATGTATAATCAATCTCATCTCAAAACCCAGATAGCATAAAATTCCTAAACAAAACCATGACAATTCATTTCTTCTGTACTTTTGTTTTATAATCTTTTATAGTGAGTAAAGACTATGCAATATGACATTAAACCCAGCAGCTAGAAAAAGAGGGTCAACAAATTCAATTACATAAGAAGTTAAATTTATACAAAAATTGAAAGTTCTGCATAAGAAAAGATCCCACAAACAAAATTTAAAAACAAAAACAAAATATTTATACCTCATCACCAAACAGCTTGATTTCTGTTAATATATAAAGAGCTACATGAAATAGCAAAACAGAAATTTGTAAGAAAATTACCATAGTGGCTTGACAATTCACAGAGGAAAAAAACTACATATTACTCTAAACATTTAACATGGCACCTAGCTTCATTTATGATAAATGAAAATTTAAAAATACACAAACAATTTTTAACCCATGAGATTGGCAAGGGTAAAAAATGTTGACAACCCTTATGCTAAGGTGATCTCATCTGCTGCTAACAGGAAAATAAATGGTTACAACCATTGCCAAAATAATTGACCAATATCTTTTAAAATTTTAAATGACAATATCCTTTAATCATATAAGGACTTGTCCTAACTGTCTGACATTACACATATACAAAGGATATTGTTAATAATGCCAAAAGGCTGGATACACCTGTGTGTCCTATCAGAGAGAAGCTGCATCTGGTTTTCTGGATATGGAATTAAATGGAGTATTGGACAACACTTAAAATATTGAGTAAATATGACCATGCTGATAACCAACTACCAAGATAGCTTACTTAGTGGAAAAGTGAATAAATTTTTCACGAATTTTTTTAAATAAAGGGTGGCATGTGATCTTGTGGACTAGGGAGTACACAGCAGTGGAATGAGAAAGACAGACAGAGACAGAAAATGTGCATTTGTTCATGTATGTGTGTCATGATTTTAATGTGTGTCTTACCAAAATTCATTTAGAAACTTAATTCCAATGTAACTATATTAAGAGAAGAAGCCTTTAGAAAAACAGTAGGCACCGAAGGACTAGTGACCTTATAAAAGGGCCTGAGGGAGAAAGTTTAACCCTTTTTGCATTTTTGCCATAAATGGACAAGCCCCATATTAGACACCAAATTTTTGGTGCCTTGATTTTAGATCTAAAGGCCTCCAGAATTCTGAGGAATTAATTTCTATTGTCTATAATGTACCCATCCTAAGATATTTTGTTACTTCTAAGATAACAATATGTAATTTATCAACTAGTGATTTCTTACTGTTTTTTTTGAAATGTTTATTATTTCTACCCTTTTTTCTGTTTTGCTTTTTTTTTTCTCTAAATAAAAAAAGCAGCCTGAACTCAAACAACGTGTGTACTCTCTAGAATGCAGCATTCATTCAATAGAAAACTGTATAGTTCCTTGAGTGGTGGGTGCAGCCTGGGGTTTGGTGCTGTTGAAATGTGACAATCAGGAGCAGTTAATGTAGCATCATTAACTGCTGCTCTCTGGAATGACAGGCAGAGCAGGTAGCAGTAGGTTGCTCTTGTAGAATGCAACTAGAAATTTAATGACCAGAGTCTGAGGGAAATTGTTGTTGTAGCTTTTCCCTTTGTGTATTTAGATTTTTTTTATTTATGTGCAAGCATCACCTAACCAAAAATTTTTTAAACCAAAGCTCAAGTTATGAAATATTGCCAATCTGTCCTCAGTGAGCAGCTACGATGCGACTTCAACAACAGATAAACATTAAGACATAAGCATACCCCCACTGTGCCTGTTGAACAGATAGAAGGACATTTGAGAAACAATAAAACTCTCCTCGTTGCCTTCAGATGTGTCCTGAGTAAAGCATATATATTCCCCAGAGTAAGGTAGTGAAACAGCTTGAATATGTAAAGGTGAAGGGGAGAAAAAGTCTTCTATGTATGAAATTTCCTTGGTGAAATACACTAGTGATCTAATCAGCTAATACTGTTTTGTGTACTCAGTATATACCGAGCACTATGTTAGCAGGTGTAAGACAGGTGTCTACGGAGGTGAGTGAGACACCTTCAGTGAACATTTACTCTGGTCATGAAGATGAGCTTAGCGCACAAGGGGCACTGCTTTTGTATGTGTGAAAGGCTACAATTTATGTTGGTGGTCTGTGCCCATTTTCAGAGTTATTTCTAAATTCTGACTAGCAAATATTACAAAACCATATAGTGGATTGGGGGTTGGTGCTATTGAAAATTGACAATATGGAGGCCATACACACTGGAATAACTGGGGGAGAGGGACTTTCTCCCAGCAGAAGAAGACAATGCAGACAGTTGGGCAGGAATCGGCTTATCTGGAGGACCATTTTGCTTTTGCAAGCCTCCTCCAACTTTGTCGGGGGAAGAGAGCCACGATGTAGGGATCACCGATCCTGTAGTTTTCTATCAGTGAATTCCAATGGTAGTGTTTTGTCAATAATGGCAAGTATCAGCAGCTATAGATAAATGGGAGGAGGCTTATTGTCACTTTGTAATTGTTTGAAGGTTGTGAGTAAAGAAGTTTTCATTTAACAAGTTGAATGGGGGGAAATTGAGATTGTTGAGAGCAGGATGGATTCACAGTGACCGTCGTGAGGTATAGAGATCTGGACTACATCTTACTAACTAAAAAATAGGGCACGTAACTATTTTGCACTGTCACGTTGTTTTTAAAGAACAAATTAATTGAAGGTAAAGGACATCTGCAGTACACCTAATATATTCAAGCCATTCATGTTTAGAACACTTGCACATGTAACCTGCATTTTTCTCCTCCAGTGACGTCGATCCAGGTCTTAGATCCTACTCTGAGAGGCTCTTCATTTTTAGATCAATCCGAATCATTAAACTTGATTATAATCTCTTAAAGTTAAACTTTATATTTCAATTTACATTAATAATAATACTGACAATTCCAACCACTCTTCCTTTGATCACCTATTGTATACTAATCAGCCTCAATAAATTGATGTAGCCAAAGGTTTATGATGTGGGTAAGTTTCTTAAAACATTCTACTCACAATTATTTACGTTTTATTTATCATAGATAGTAAAGTTGAAACAAATTCAATAACTTGTTCTAAATCATCTTATCAAAATGATTTAAATCAAAGCATATATCTAAAATTATTTTGTTTCTTGCTATGTGTTAGGCTTTGTAGAAAAGGAATTGACAAAATGTAATTCCTGTCACTAAGAATTTATTACTTGAAGAAAGCAAATCAATATGCTATATCACTGAGGATAGACCCATAATTATATTCTGCATCAGCTAGAGTCAATCTTGCAGAGATGTCAGAAAAGAAAAGAGAAAGACAAAATACGTAAAATTCCCATTAACAGGAATCTAGCTAATTATAACAGTCAAAACTCCCTTTCTTACCTTCTCCCTCCTCATTTTCTATTACCTATTTTTAGGACAAAGCAACAAATGACAACAAAATTTCCCATCGGGGATATAGATGATGTTGATGTTTTTAATTCCAGGGATGTGCTGGTGGGTGGCTGCCTCAGAATGAAAGTGACTGACAGAAAGCTGCCAGCAGGCACTGGCAAAGAATACAAATTCTATTCCTTTAAAGGATACAAACAAGGACTTAACCCCCACTAACACTGGGGTGCAGGGCAAGAGACTTTGCAGTAAGCTCATGATTAGACATGAAGCTTCCTTAGCTTTTACAGTGTCCAAACCATAGATGCTGGTGCTATTCCCGGGCACTGAACTTTGGGCAAATCCTTGTAGCCTACACAGAGTTGTCCCTGGTTGCTGATGGAAGAAGTGTGCATGTGTGTGTGTGTGTGCGTGTGTGTGTGTGTGTGTGTGTATGTCTCCCCGTGTGTATGGTGGAGTATCTTTTGCCTTATATGGCATTTCTCTACAGTTTTGAGAGAAAAAGTAGAAATTCTGGTTATTTCCACTCCAGGTACTTCCTGGAGCAAATTATTTTTCAGTTGCTTTAGGGTTGGAATGTATTTTGCCCCAGCGATATTTGCCTCTTTCATTCTGTAGGAACTCGTCCGAGGCAGTCTTGCATGGACTAGGTAGAAGACATAGATGGTACTGAAGTACTCAATACAAAAGTCTCTAGGAGCTGGCCATCACAAGCAGCACTGTATTCCTATTCTGCTTGGGGTCTGATCCCCACTGCAAAGCAAAGCAACGCAACATCCAGGACTGAAAGACAGCTGTGCAGGTTATGTATGTGTAACTGTAAATAACTCACAGTTTTATAATAGCCTGGATTCTTCTCAGATTCCTATTTGCCTGCCCAGTGATTATTGTTTAATAATCACTGATGTTTATAATAATAACTAAACAGTGTAAATTCTGAATAATCAAGCAGGAGGAAGATCTATTCTCTTTTTTCTACTTTATCTAGGTAGAAGATGGGTAAATAAGAAATATTTCAAAATAAGATGTGAAAGAAAAATATCTATCTTAATCAAAAAACTGTTCCTACAAGTCCGTTTATTTAGGGTCTTGCATCATACAATTATATAACCCGTCATAATCACTTCACAAGAAAATAAATGACATCTCTTGCCTAGATCCTTATTTTATCACCTTTACACACTGAAAATTTTTTATGAAGCTTCTATTTCAATACGAGTTGACTTTTAAATACCTAGTGTGTAAATCAAAAACCTATGAGCTGAATGTGAGTAGTGGGGTGGGAGATTAATTTGTAATTCATGAATATTCCCAGATAATGCAGAAAGGCAGGAATAAGGGTCATACAGGATACACAGGGTGCTAATACATTTTAAGGAGAAATAGAGAGTGTATTAAATTAAGAGGAACTCAATCTTTCCTCTCTCCATTGAGACTGAGTACCACCCTCTCACGTTTGCTGTTAGCTCAGCAGAAAGGTCCATGTCACATTCCAAAATGTAGTATATGTGCAATTGTCTCATATGCATTTATTTGAAAGCTTGTGGAAGAAAAAAGAGGTCGAACCTGAAGTAATTCATGAAAGATTAGTACTGAATTAGAATTACATTATTTGATGCGAATAGCAAAATTTCATTGAAGTTATAATTTTTTCTGTCAGATTTCTTGAGTTTGGATAATGTTAATTTCTATCAGTATTTTTTAGCAGTGCTTCTCTGAGCTGATAGTTCTGCTAAACAGATTCCTCATCCAGGCAAGCAAAAGGTTCAAGGACTGAGCACCTTGAGTGGGAGGAAATGACAATTGAACCAATTAGCCATTTCATAACCTCTATGTAATTTGAAGGCAGGTTTTATTCTCACTTCTTTGTACTCAGAATTTTTTTTACACATAGTAACCATTATTCTATAATTACATTAAATGCTAGCTTCTGTGATCTCTCTTGAACCCTGTGAAGCTGCAAAGAAATCCAGCTAGGCTATGATGAACTTTCTAAATTAGACACAATGTACTGATTTAATGTGCATACAGCTAAAAGCCCGGTGGGGATAGCTGATTATTTGTGGTTATAAATGTTAACAAACAAGCAAGGAGAGTTGTAATTTCACTTTCTCTTTCTCCTGGCCATACATATGCATGCCATGCAGGCACACACACATGCACACACACACATGCACACACACCACACACACAAACACACACACACACCTCATTTGTTAAATTGCTGCTCAAAGATAATTTATGAAATTATAAAGATTATGACTCTTACATATGCTAAATTCAAGTCAAATGTCTTATGTAGTTCCTTTTTTAAAGGAGAAACCAATAAATTACTATTGAAGAATCTTAAAATTGGGCAATCAGGAATGTTGAAATGAATTTGCTAATAAATGCAAAATATAAAACAATAAAATGCAATGTTTGGAGTTTCACTTTTCAAGAGATCAGAAATCATGTATGCACTTAACAGATAAAAACTCATTTACATTGCTATGGATAAGAATCATTTGCATTACTCTTGATTTTTATTTTAAAACTTAATTCCAGCTCTACAGAGTTCCAAAATAGCCCAGTCAATAGAAACCAACTGAAGGTATCATCTCCAGAGAATCCAATAATCTTATAAAGAGCTGTCATCCAACGTCTTGAATACTGAGATAGAAAGAGGCTCAGTTGTCTCTTTTGCCCATTTCTGAGTACTGATCATTTTTTTCCCATCAAAGAAAGCCAACCAGTCATACTGGCTATTTCAGAGGAATATTTTGCCCCAGCTGGAGAAAAATCAGGTGGATCATTCAAACTGACACACACAAGATCTAATAAAAGCAAAGGATAAAATTCAGGAACACATAGGACCCTAAATATTAGGAAATAAGAGGTATTGCAGAGATCATTGTAGACTTGCACTTTACTGAAAATGAGTCTGAGGTTGCCTTCTCAGCAGTTGAAAGATATTCATTCTCTGCTCAGTACTTTGAGCTCTATGGTGTCTGCTGCAGAAGACTCCTCTCCTCCTTGGTGTAATGAGCCCCTTTCTCCTTCTTCTGCTATCTATGAGATGTCTGGTTTGGTACCTAAGTGCAGTCAACATTAAAATGCATAGAAAAGTTATCTATAAAAATATATTTCTTGTTACTATGAATGGATACTCTAAAACTTTTCTAACGGAGAGATTGAAAATGAGTTTTAAAGTAAGCATTTTCTATTCCATATAAACTTCATAAAATAATATGGAAAATAGCTTCTTAGGTTGAAAATACAACCTAAACATTAAGCTTCTTCCTTGACTAGGGCTTTAATCTCCTTTGTACCTCCTAAAACTAGATGGTAGTGAGACCTTGCTCTAAGCCCTGGGTCCTTGTTTTTTGGAATCTCTTTGCTGGGTTGGCAAACTAGCATTTCTCTGCATTTTAAACAAGGCCTCTAATCCCCTGAAGTTGTTATATAATTGGAAAGAACAAAATGCTCTAGAAAAACAAAACAACTTGTTTTCATTTGTGTTTTTGTTTCTCCAAAAGATACCCTTTTAAATTCAATTCATTCTTTCTGAGGGTCTTCTATGTATAACTCACTGTAATCGGAAGTAATCTATGTTACCAACTTCTGCACATTTAAAATTGATTATACAGGACAGTATGGGTGTATGTCATTAGATATACGTTATATAATGTTAAGTTAAAGATACTTATAAGTTACAATTATACTGAAGCCAATAGGACTAAATGGCTTCTCTCAATTTATAAGTCAAAAAAGTCAAATTCTTATGACTATAATTATTTCTTTCAAAATGTGAAGTATAGGAATTATTCCCATGAATAAGAAAAAAAGCAAAAAGAAAACAGGGAAAATAAATCTTATTTATCACCTTGTCTTTATCTTCAAGACTTAGGCTAAATTGCTATAACTTCATCTTTTTAAATCCAGTTAATTTTGCAAAATTGACATTTTCAGCCAATACTTTAGAGATGAGAATGGAATGAATAAAGCTCAATGACTGTCCCAAATTCAATTTAGAAACTTCAGAATGAGAAATACAGTATGTAGTTCTGAAGGAGCTAATATGTATCATTTTTTTTCTTGGACATTTGAGTGTTGCATTCTGAATTCTTCCCATTATGTCAACACCCATAGTCCCACCCTACTCAGCAGAACAATACCTATTACTAGAAATAACTCCAGCCAGGCTTCTTGTTCGCCATCCTGAATACCTTACTTTTAGAAAGGACTTTTTATTTGCATAGCACTTTCCACAAGGTTTTCCATTTTGATTCATATGACTAGCTTGCCTGGTGGCTGAGATGTGTATCACCAACTCACCACAGAGGGGAACCGTGATCTGTTAGGGACTATATCAGGTCCCATTCCTAGGAACTAGAAAAGCTAGAAATTCAGCCCATGTCATCTCATTTCAAATCCTATTCTTTTTTTATGTGCAGTCTCCATTATGGGAAATTTCGTTGAAATTGATTAAGTTAAAAACACAGGGTTTGTTATGGTTTAATATGAACTATCTCCCAAAAATTCATGTATTGAGAATTTGATTCTTATCCATGTTCAAAGATGGGATCTAGAGAAGTAACTAGATCGTAACAGCATTAAGCTCACCAATAGGTTAGTCCACGGATGTGTTCATAGCTGCATGAGCCCATGAGAGCTGGGCCCTGGTGTAGGAAGTAAACCAGCAGCACGTGCCCTTGAAAGTGCATCCTGCTCTCTCTCCTCCCTCTCTCCTTCCCAGCTGCCATGAGGTGAGCAGCTCTCATCTGTCCTACCCTTTTGCTATGATATTTCTGCATTTGAGTAAGATGACCTTGAAATAAAATCTCTGAAACTGTGTTAAGATAAATCTTTTGTTTTAAATTGTTTATACCAGGTATTTTCTTTCAGTAAGAGAAAAGGCGACTAATGCAGTGCTATTAGCAACATTCTCTGGCCTTGGTTTTTTTCATGATAATTTCCAGAGATCAGTGCTTTGTACCTTTGTGCTCAACTTGGAAAACAGTACACAGCAGTTTTTGTACCCACAAATGTAATGAGGCACACAAACAGCAGAATCATTTCTAATACAAAAATTTTTTCCCCTAATAGGAATTGGTAAGACACTCATTACCAGAGAAGATGAAACTCATTTCAAATACAGTTAATAAATGTGAGTATCTTTTTTCAGCTGCTAAGAGGGACTTAACTAAGCAGGACAATGAAACGATGTTTTCTGTTTTCAAAGAACCGAGCCTCCTTCAAAGATGGCAACATATAAAGTGGAATGCAAAATATGCACTGGCTGTTGTTCCAATAGAGCTATCATAGGGTAAATTCAGAGCAGAGGTAACCTTAGTATAGGAGGAAAGCAACACAACAGTTTCCTCTTATTGTGATACTAAGAAATGCCAGTCATCAGACAACAGACAGTCATGCACAAATTACCCTTGACTATTGTGCAGGGACAAAGTGGTACACAATTTATAATGCAGGATGGAATTATCTTCATTAGGACACAAAATAAGGTTGCTGGGCAACCCTCCCATGATCCTTTTACTTCTAAAGGTAACAACAATTTTTATCTAAAGGGTCCCTGGAAAATCAATCTAATTACATTCTGGGTAGTCCAGCCCTAAAGTAGCCACTTGTGATTGCCAGAATTAAAACATTTTCTGAATTTTGGAACTGCTTTTTCCATAGGATGTCCTTTGCCCATACACGATACATCAAGGCACACTGTGGTATAGCATTTGAATGAAAATAGTTAAGCAGTCATATTTCAATGTCAAAATTTCTTCATATCATATGAAAAATTTTCCTATATTTTTGTCTCACCTTAAGGATATTGTGTTTGCTAGGTTCTTTCAAATGCAAAGTGTAGAAATAGGCTAAAATTACTTTAGCTATCAGGATACAGAGGAAAGTATGAAAACCTGGATGCTCTCTAAAAGCACACAACCAGGGGTCATGGAGGATTAGGACACTTCCTACTTACTGCATACAGCATGCAACACCAACTCTGATGGTTTGGCAAGAGCTTGAGGGCAGAATCAGAAATTTTATTTCTAGTCCAAGCTTATGTTTCAGTGCCTCCATCAGCTTTTCCCATCAACTGTTTCTTTTTTTTTTTTTTACCACTTGGTTATAAATTTTGTTTCTTCTACCCCTTCTCCTGCTCCTTACTTTCAAACTTTCCACTTATTCATGGCTTGGCACTCCACAGCTTTGAGTACAAACTTCATACTCTGTTCCTCCATGCCTGGATCACTCTACACCCTGCTGAATTCATGAGTCTTGCATTCAAACTCCCCTAAAAAAGGACCCACCTCAGCGTATTACTTCTATGCATATGGTGGCTCTTGTTGGGCAGAGCTCTTGTGGGAGGTACCTATACAGTCCCAGCCAGTTTGCAGATGGTAGAGACCTATTCTTGGTCTAGTATGCTGAAGCCACAGTAGAAACCACCTAAAACACCTACATGGTGTATAAAAGCAAACACTCAACACAGTGGCTCTGATAGGCCCAGAACTTGAACATCTCAGAGGAGACCAGTGAGACTACAGGTGTAGGATATCTTCTTGGGATCCTCTAGTCTCAAGTACATGAATTCAAAGTTTTGAAGAAGATCGAGATAAGGCCAAGTTATTGGTGTGATAATTCCAAATCTGGCATGAATCTGACTTTTCACCTAAATATGAATTCATCTGTGAAGGAAGAACCTGGGAACAGCTGACTCCCTGCAATAATAAAATGATAAGTATTCCATGAAAAAGAAAAGTGTTACTACCTGTCTAACGTACTGAAGCTAGTATTTAAGTGTGTGATTCAACCAACAAATAATCAGATTATCAACAGTCTGTAGTCTTTAAAATAGCATGTAAGAGTCACGAAGTAGGACCATAACTGCTGTAAATATTGTTATGGGAAATGTATGAATTCACTTAGACTCATGATTCTGAACATTTATAACTCCTGTGTTTACTTTCATTCAGATTATTAGTTTCAACAAAAATGAATCTATTAGTATATTAGATGATCAAAAATAAACGTAATGCAGAGCATATGCCAATCACTATAGTTAAGTCACTTTTTACAAGTTACATTGAGTTGTACAGTTTTACATTATTTCAAAATTTTTCTAAACACTGATCTTTTATTTTCAAGCAGGAAAAATACATATTTCTTTAAAAAAGAAAAAAAAGCACATCATATAGTGTCCATACTCACTATTGTGTTTGTTAATCCATAGATTACCACAACACTAACTTTTTTCCATACACAGGCCTTTAACATTGAAGTTGAAACAAAATTTGTAGTAGTAGACTTTCTGCTGAAAAAAAAGTTTGGCTTCACAAGAGATATTTCCTCATGGGATGTGAAACATCATGTCTAAGACACTGACTGCCTTATAAAAAATGGAGAAAATTCTTCATTTATCCAGAATTGTATTATTTCATCAAAATAGGGTAATTTCTCACAACACTTAGGGTACAATATATTGACTTTTTAAAGGGAAATCACTCCACCTTATTTTTGTAGGCTGTTGGGTCAATGTTATTAGTTATACTGAATTCCAGAACTCTTAAATAATTGCTTTAAAATGTATATTTGACATATAAAATTTATTACAACTTGCCTCAGAAATTTAAAGCCACATTATATTGTTAAATTCTTAAACAGAAATGAACTTTTAAAGAGTACTCAAAGACACTAGAAGATGAAATTTAGATAAAATGCTGTGTAAATCATGAGTTTATAGAAAAATATTCAGTTATGAATACTTCTCCATTGCCAGGCTGGCAGACAATGATACATGGAAATCAGACCCATAGCTGCACAGAACAATATCATTCCAGAAGCACATGGCAGAACAGTCAGACCTGGGTAGATGGCTCTTCAGAGGAAATGACATTTGAGTAGAGTTTTAAAGAAAGCAGATTAATGACTTAAGCATAGACAAGAACCCAACAAAAATAAGCATACACTAGGATGTGATGTGGAAAGCCACTTTAAAATGAGTTCCATGAAACATAAACAAATAATAGAACACACATGCAAGAGATTCACAGGGAACTGTCTCCCAAAAGTGAGTTTTATAATGTCCAAACTATAAACTTTTATTTTTTCATTGTTCTTTCATTTTTAAAAAAATCGAATTTAAAAACATTGTGACCACTGCTACATTCTTGACATTTGATAAGTTTTTTTATGATCTAAAATGGACAATCTTTAGAATTTTTCCATATATATTTAAACTAATATTTATAATGAAGCTTCATATTTCAAATTTCAATATTTAATGTCCATGATAAGCGTTAAAGTATTTAATTTTTTACTAATATTCTTGTCTTCTTGATCACTGACTTATTTCAAACATTATATGCCTTATTTAGGTCTGTGTCTCTTGATGACCTACTAATGTATTTTTAAAATTCTAAACTGAAAAATTCTAATACTTAACTGGTGAGACATTTGTATTAATTTTTACTTTCTTTCTTGTTATATTCTGCATTATTTACATGTCTTCATTTTCTTCTTCTTGGCCTTTTCTTCCTTTATTTCCTCCTTCATGTAGAGTTTTGGTAGGTATCTCCTTTACATTGATCACAAGATATGTCAATTTATATAATGAGATCATTTTAAATTTTAATTTATATATTTAATTTTTAAAAGTTTAAATTTTGAAAACATATATCTTGACGAATAATCCATAGAATTAGAACAGTTTAAATGAAATCACCTATTCTTATGTATCTTAAAGTTGTGGCATTTTGGTTTTGCCTTGTTATTTTGTACTTTCTCAACAAATTGGACTGGATCATTTACCCTATATATAGTCAGCATTTTTTTTTAGATTTATCTACATGTTTACCTATTTATTGTCTTAAATTTTCTTCCTATTTTACTTTTATTGTTCTTTCAGTAAAAGTCTGAGAAATAATTTATCCTATTTGTTTATTTTCCCTTTTGTCTGAATGAAAATTTAACATGCTACATGTTTGGCTGACAATCATGTAATTTATTTATGAAAATGTCATGAGGTCTATGTGGATAGAGAGTCTCTCCATAAAGGACTAGAATAGTTCCAAGGTCCTATCAACACAGGATTTACAGGTACAATGAATCTGAACCCCATCTTTTTCTGAAGGCAAGCTTTTGACTCTTGGTTCCCAATGAAGCTTTATTTCCCATGTAACACCTGGGAGGGTTATTTTCCAGTACAAATCTTCATTGAGATTATAACACCTCAGTGTGCCAGCTTGCTTTAAGGGTGTCATGTCTAGGACCTAGGCCTTGTCTCTTCCTCATGTAGCTCTTAAGTCTCTGGAGAACAAGATTTGCTAATGTCCTAGCATTCTTAAAACTTGGCTTTTTTTCACCACTTCTAGATGTCTAATTCTTTTTTTTTAAATTTTATTTAAAGAGAAAAAAAGCAAAACAGAAAAAAGGGTAGAAATAATACAGAATTTCAAAAAAATAAACAGTAAGAAATCACTAGATGATGAATTACATATTGTCTTCTTAGATATAGTTGTTCAAGTTACAAAATTAAAACATACAAAGTGGACATTCAAACAGTGAGGCTGCAAACATTTCTGTTCAACGATCCAACAAAAACTTGTTAACAGGGTTATCAATCCTACACACGTAAATATATATGCTGTTATATCCTTTAGAGCACTTTCTTTTCCTCCGTTTTCTTTTTAAGTCCATTATCTGTTTAGTTATATCATGGTTCAGCTTGCTCAGTACCTTACTGATCTGTTTTGTTGTTATTTACCTTTTATTTTTTTATTTTTTAATTAATTTCTATTTTATTTTATTTTATTTTGAAGGTAGTAAAATATAGCAGAACAAGATGGAACAAAGTCAATTGAGACAGTGTAGTGAAATTGGTATAGAACTTAACAGCAGGTTACCAGGATAACAGTGATATAGGTACAGTAGTATATCTCGTTTTCTTCACAATAGTTTTTCTTTCAATCAGGTACAGCAAAATTGAAGGAAATACTGAACTTATAAAAACATAATATTGAATAGAACAATGCCATTAATCAGAACAGAGCAAAACAGTGATGAAAAATATTTGCCTTCAAAGAGATGGTAGAAGGAAATCCCCCTTATTTTCTATATAGCATATAGTCAAACTTGCAAGAGATGCTCAGATCTCTGCCCGTGTGCCAGTAGGCTCACAGCCGCTTACCAGAGCATTGAGCTGGCTGCTTGTTTTCCCAGCACCCCAAGTTCCAACATGGTGCAGATCTCAGGAAACACTGATGGTTCTCACCCTGGAGCTGCTGTGGCTTGCTAGGCTCATAGCCACTTACCAGAGCAGTGAGCTGGCTTCTTGTTTTCCCAGCGTCCCAAGTTCCTAGATGTCTAATTCTTCTGTCAGTCTGTCTTATATTTTAACCTTAAATGTTTTCATCCTCTGCTACACGTTTAAAAGCATATTTCTCTCAGTCATGACCATATGACCAAATTGAAGTCAACAGAGGCAAATGGAGGTAATACATGAAGCTTCAAAGTCTTTTTTGTAAGGAAAAGGAGGGTTCTTCCTCTGACTCTTTTTAATCTTTTCTACTAGCTGGTATGCAGATAGGATAGTAAGGCATTTTTACTAGGCTGATCATGGTAACACAAGAGGGCTGTCAGAGCAAATATTTAGAGTCACTGTCATAGTTACACCTTATAATGTTTTTGCCATGACTGAATGTCTTATTTAGTTTTCCTGTTGCTTAGACAAAATACCCAACACCAAAAGTTAAAGGTGCAAAGATTTATTTAGCTCACAGTTTGTAGAGGTTTCAGTCTATAATTGGCTGGCTCCAAGACAGAGTGGCTTGTCAGACAGGCATTGCAACAGAGAAACAGTTCATAGCAGGTAGAAGGTTGCAAAACAACAAAGGATAACCAAAACTCTTTCTATCCTTTATATCTTATACAGACTACTTAGGGCAGGTAGCACTCATGCCCTTTATCTTAATGCTCTTGATCCTAGTATTGTACCATGATTTGATCCCAGCATCATATACTCTAGTTCCAGCCACCTGTGAGAAACCCCACCTATGACAACCTGAGGCTTTGGGGGAACACATGCACACAAATCATAATACATAATTACGCTTTTAACAACGCAGCAGGTTTTAATACAGAAAAGATGGAAAAATACAAGGAATATATAATTGGAGATACTTAAGGTAGTTGAGATGGCATATCCAGAAAAAGAGATTTTGGAGGATAGTCTAAGTATTGTCTAGCTATTCTTGTTTCTTTAAAGGCTAGACCTGCTATTAAAAAAAAAAAAGGATGTGCCTAACAGAATATACTAATGTGATATTTATGGTCTGTATCAGTTAAAGTTCACTAGAGGAACAGACGTAATATAAAAATATACATGTGATTTATAAGATAGGCTTGCAATGACCTTCTGTAGAGTAAGGTGGGGGAGAATGCAAAAGAGCCCTCTGCATGCTGTAGAGGCAGAGGATCCAGTTAAGAGTTGAAGCTTCAGAGCTCTGGCCTGAGTCCTGTGCAAGCCCATACCAGAAAACTGAAGAGTCTATGCAGGGAAGCTGGAGAGTCTCCTCTGGAAGGCTCAAGATGGGTGTCTAAAGGCAATAGAGAAGGCTAGAGCTCCCCTGAAGAAGAGAAGCAAGACTTCCTTCTTTCCCTTTTTGTTCCATCCAGGATACAAGCCTATTGATTAGTGCCACTCACACTCAAGGCGAATTCTCCATCTTCACTAAGTCAACTATCCAGGCCCACCCAAAAATGCACTAAGCCAATTTGCTGTGTTTGTTACTCAAATTGATCCCACAATTAACTATTTCATGGTCCTTTACATATGTATTTATTTTTGCAGGATTTTACTCAGAGGCAGTTTTATTATAGTAACTACAACATTTTATTAGCTGTCCTTGGAAATTACACAATCCTAACTATGGCCTCAGATTCTAAAGAGGGAGGGGTGAATGTCTGAAATACTTGGCATTATAGCATTTTCTCCAGAAGGTAAACTTTTTCCTGAAAAGTAAAACTCTTTCCAAATGATACATACATTATTTGGTCTGAGGAGTTCTTTAAATAACAAAATTAAAGATACAAAATTTAAATATACAATTGTATGTATTGATTTTTAAGAACCATTTTGGTTTACTATTATGCAGCACTATTTATTCTACTTTCTGTGTTTTTACAGAATTGAGAAAATAGATAATAAATACAGTGACTCATGTTATCATTTACCCATGAATTAATGGTTTTTTGAACATATAATACATTATTGAGCTAGGAACTAAGGAGATAGCAAAAATTTATATGGTAAGATCTCTGTTTTGAGGTATTTCTAGTTCAATATAATAACTAAAACATGATCTGAAATAAATATGATATAGATAAAAAGTGAAAAATCCAAACAAATATGAATAAGAGCTCTGTAAGTTCACTGCTAAGAATTGCCCTGTCTCATTGATTCTAATGTCATGGGCTCTATTGTCATTTTTATCCAGATCTGAGGTCTTCAGTGCTCTGAGTATATAGCGCTTGCTCAACAATCTTGAATCGTTTCCAACACTGAAAAAAAAAAAACAAACCAGAATCCTTCGTTTTATTTCAGAAGCAATAGTACAAAGTTCAAACAGCTTAAGATCCCATTTATGGTGACTTTTGAAATGAATAAGCTATGAATACTTCTCCTGAGATATGATAACCATTAGGAACTATACATAAACAAAAATCCAAATCAATAGTTAATGTCCTGGTGAAATAACATCTTGTTTTTTCTTTCTGGAGGAGACAGCACAAAACACTTCATTCTTTTTAATCTGTTCTCCCCTGTCATATTCCATTGTTTATGATGCTACCAATTACAGCAGTGCAATAGCACACTCAGTGAATCATCAGCTCCCGCCTTCCAGAGGCACTCGGCTTTCACATTCCCAGTGAATAATGGCTCACAGAGAAATTGCTTAATATCTGTAATCAGTTTTAGTCTGATGCGATTCTTAAAATGCATTATTCTTTCCCAATAAATGATAAATTACAATGCTATTGCCTGACAAAGAGTCATTTTTCCCCAGTCAAAGATTTATTTCCCATGCAAGTTGTTTTTGAATCTTTGAATGTCACTTCTGGCTGTTTCCAATCCTCTAAACAAGTTATCTGCCAGTCACCCAGATAGGTTAGGGTCAATGCTCCAGTGCTAGAGTCTGTAGTTATTTAATGGGAAATGGAGCTATCAGAATTGAAGATATGGCCTGTCTAAATCTGAAGGGGGACAAGAAAGAATTTGGGAGGTTATAAAAATGGCAAACAAGGAAGAAGGAGAAAAATCATACCATAGACACAAGGAAGCTGAGAAATTCCTAATAGCAAAATCTCATCATATTGGGCTAAACCATAAAAATTATAGTTCTTCAAATGAGGTTGAAATCTTTAAATTATCCTTGGAAAAGGATTTCCTAAGTAGAGAAATATTACTAATAAGATTACAAAGAGACTATTTCATCTACATATAAACATTTAGTCTACATTTAAACCTTCTTTACATCTCTTAATAGTATCTATTTGCAAAGCAGAGACTGTCCACTGATCTACCAAACCAGCTCTTGCAAGTCTTACTTGACCATCCTTCATTAATCACTGATTTTTGTTACTACTCTGTAGAAAACACTTGAGCTTTAAAATATTATATGATTCAAGCTTTTTGGGTCAAAGTTGTTTTGAATTAATCAAGTTAGCTGCTAGTCCAATTAAGACTAATATATGCATAGTTATTATTTTGTGATTGTACAATATTACTTTGTCAAGCACCTTGCTGATAAAGAGTAGAAACACAGGTAGAGAAGGACCTTAGGATATTTACAGAATTTGATTATAGCTGGACTTCACAAGTGATGGATGCTTGGGTTTTCACAGGTGTGGTACAGCACTGCTTCTTACTTCTGAAAACTGTCCCCTGACTTGATTTCAAATTTTCCTGTTTCTTGCTTTCTTAATACCTATCTGACCGCAGTCTTGTTTTGTTTTGTTTTACTGGTTTCTTTCTCTCCTTCACCCATTTGGTTAATTATCATGTGACCATTTTCCCTTTATATACTTTCCTTGGGTAAAGAATAATTTCCAGTGTCGCAACAGGACAAAGTTTTTTATTGCTGGAAACTCTCAAATCTATGCCTCTTTATTTAGCCTGGTTTTTGAGCTTCTGGCTGTATTTCTCATCAGACATCCCCACCTAGATAAGTCTCACAGGCATTTAAAACTTGATATCTTTAAACTGAACACATCAAGTCTTTCTGTCACCAAACTGGTTCCTCTTTTGTTCCTTAAATAGGAAGCATCATCATACTCAGTTGTTTAAGTGAGACACTCCTCCCATTTCTTATCATTTGATCATTCAGTAATTATACCTCCAAAATAACTCTAATTCCTTTTCTACTATGTCAGTCTCATAATTAGTATGAAAGACTTTTTGCCATGGTACCCAAATCACTCTTCAGTTTCATAGTTCACTCATCACACTCCACACGTTTTAGACACATCAGGGAGCTCATTCCCCCTCATCCCTAGTACTTCAGATTAAATCCAGGACTTTCACACTAAGCTGTATCTCAACTTCACCTTTTTATTTTATGTTTTAGGTTGACTAGGTTCTCACTAAGTCACTAAGTTGCCAGGCCAGGCTCAAACTTGGCAGTCCTCCTGCTGCAGTCTCTCAGAGTGCTAGGATTACAAACATGTGTCACCATGCCCAGCTGAGAACTCACTATTTCTTAAATTCCGTATCTTTCCTGGCTTTATCCATTACTGTCTTGGTTACTTTTCACTCATTGCTGAGACAAAATACCTGATGCTCAGAATGAACAAAGGAAAGATTTAGTTAGCTTACAGTTTTTGGATGTCTCAGTCTATACTTAGCTGGTTCCAAGGCAGGGTGGTATGGCTGAGGGCATTCATGGTAGCTGCAAGCAACAAGAGCAGAAAGGCAAAAGGAGAGAATCACACCCCCTTCCCTCTCCTATACTGTATGTTGGCTACCTACTCCTGGGCAGGTGTAGTGCTCACACCACAAATCCCAGCACTAGACAATGAACCAATCACACATGCTAGATTCAGCTACGTCCATGACTGCATGAGGCTTGGGGGTCCATCCAAACACAAACCATAACAACTACCTAGAAGGTCCTTTTGTCTTTGTGCACCTTGAAAAGATGAGATTAAAAACATGGGCTTTGGGATTAGAGATGATTATTCCTTCCTCACCATTTATTAGCTATGTGATATTTCATAAATTGATTTATTTCAATGGTAGAATGAGTAGAGTGTTTGTAATGGATAAATAAAATATCATGTAAAAGGTCTACATTTTAGTCCTTAGTAAAGATTCAATACATAGCAACCAAAGGCTTTTCTATTATATCATTCTTTAAGGCACAGCTCAAATATTACATTCTGTAAAACATAACTCCATCTCCATAGCCAAAGGGAATCTTTCTTGCTATTTTAGTCTTAATAGCCAATTGTTTCATCCTTCTCTAAGAGCACTTACCAGGGAGTTTTAATTGCATATGTGTTTAGTTGTGAGATGCTTGAAGATAAAAGCCATTCAACTATTCATTTGTGTAAACCCCAGAACCTAGCTATGTCTGATTTATGTGTGAGAAATATTTGCTTTTTAAAATGAATAAGTCAGCAGGTTAATATATTAGATGCTGGCAGGTGAGTTCAATACAGTAATTCTAGCACATTTGAAATGATGATAAGGATCAGGTTAATCATTGTGAAGCATCATATAACCAGATGCAGAATCCTATGATCTGAAATAAAATTTTATTTTAAAAAAGATCAATGTAGATTTGAAAAGTTGAAAATGATTTTGTAACATACACAGACTTCGGTTACTCAAGATTCCAGTAAAATGTTGATTTATTTTGGGGCCCAATTCATTTTTTGCTAAATTTAACTTAGTAGTTCAATTTTGTTTTTAAAAAATTAATGAATTAGATGTATTTTGCTAACTAAAAACATTTAAATTTTTAATGAATAATTTAGGAAATATGAAATTTAGGACACAGCTTAGACACAGTCTTAGAATAAAGCTGTTATACTGCATGATTTTGAAGCTACCTCCACTACTTAGGTAAACATGGAGCCCTTTTTCCAGTTTGTTATATCCTCAACACCTCAACTTTCTCTTATGAAGTCCTTGAGGATTACATAAGATAATATATAATCAATATCGTACCTGGCCCAAACAATTTATCATATATTTTTCTCTTCACTTCTTGCTCCCCTTTTGTATCATATTTCTTCTTCCAAATGTATAAATTGCATAATCTGTTAATATTATATCTTTTACATAAATAAAAATAAAATTTATCATCATCAAGAAATTTCAGACCTTGATCATTTCCATCCTTAACCTAACCCCCTGGCTTTTCCCCCAAAACACAGTGAAAAGTTCACAATTATAATTCCTGCAATGAAGAGAAGCAATGAACATAGAGAACAACAGTTGTGTTGGTGGAAATACTACTCTCCCTATTCACCTATCACCATTCTAGAAGTTTCTGTAGAGCACAGTAGAGTTGCTACCTTGTCACATAAAACCTCAAAGGGCTGGAAGGATCAGAATACTAATACATCATGTAACAAAATAAGAAAGATTTTCATTTATTAGAATTCCTGCCAGTGAATTGCTAGCATGAATTCTGATGCTGAGTAGTGGTGGTAACAGAGGCAAGATTAAAGGGTAAAGCATAAAACCCCCCACACCACACTTGATATCAGTAGCATTTATTATACTCTTTTCTAAGAATTATAGGTAAGTGGACTTTGTAGGTAAAACTGATGTTTTCTGAGTAAGGAATGCAAGTTTGTGAACACAGCTGAATTGTTTTCAGTCAGTGGTTCTCAAACTCCAACAGATATCAGTCCACTGGAAGTCTTATCAAAGCATATTGCTGGGCCTCAATTTGTGACTCAGTAGGTCTGGGATGAAACACAGAAATCTGCATTTCTACAAATTCTTAGGTGACACTGATGCTGTTGAGCTGGGAAAACCATTGCTCTTACAAAACAGGATATGAATCACAATCACCAGTTGTTTTACTTTTCTATTCCTTGCCATACAATCCAGTAATCCCACTCCTTGGTAACAGGAATGAAAACACATGGACATAGGGTAAAAAACAAACAAACAAAACACTGTATTTATTTATAGTGGTGATATTAGTCACCTTTTCCATTGCTGGGGAAAATACCTGACATATGCAACTTAAAAGAGAAAAGATTAATTATGGCTCATGATTTTAAAGGTTTCAATCCATGATCTATTGACTCCAAGGCAGAAAAGTCATGGCAGAAGGGTGTGATGGAGGAAAGCTGGTCAACCCATAACTGCTAAGAACAGAGACCTTGAGAAGAGCCTGAAAGGAGGGAGCCAGGAATCTGACATAGATCTCAAGATCACTCCCCAACGACATACCCAGACACACACAGTGTGCTTTATTTAGCCTCAGATGGCTTTAAGGCCAGTGGAATTGATGACTGAGATTAAAAATCACAGTGACTTTATTCATAATCATGAAAAAAGCCTGCAAATAAACACACTGTCTAAATGGTGAATAAATAAAACGGTATGTACATAAAATGAATTATCCTCAGAAAAAAAGAGGGATCAATTACCAATGCATGTAACTATATGGGTGAGTTTTTAACATATTATAGTAAATGAAAGAAACCAAACTTAAAGGGGTAGCTGGCTGTTGATTGATAGACAAGATGAAATTATAGGAGAAAAGCAGAGCAGAACCAGTCTGGAAGTGGATGAAGTTTGACTTTAAAAAAAAGAAAGAAAGAAAGAAAGAAAGAAAGAAAGAAAGAAAGAAAGAAAGAAAGAAAGAAAGAAAGAAAGAAAATCTTGTGGAGCACAGGAAATGTATGTATTTACCATTATGGTGGTTGGTGGTGGTGACTGTATGTCATTTGTGTCTGTAAAAACTGTTAACACTGGCCACAGTATTGTACTTTGTGCTTTATTTATGCTATATATCATAAAGCTGGCTTCAAATTATGATCCTAGGTAGTGAATTTTTGATGATTTTATTTAATAATGTCTTCAATACCATTTTAACAAATTTGTATTAAAAACAGCCCTATGTGGGATAACACTTCAGTGAGGGGTAGATCATATATATGATCTTGATCCCAAAGACTGTATCACATAGGGATCTTATAGTCATCCTAGTTTTGTAAGTACATTCTATGATGTCAGCACAACAGTGGAATCACCTAATGATGCATTTCTTAGAACATGTATCTATTTTCAAGTGACACTTCACTATATAAAGTGTGACTATTTCCAAGTGTACTGAGATGCTTCTCTTAAAACTGAAAAATTTAGGCAAGAACAACACTACAAAATCATACATTTTGGATAGTAAAAACAATAAAGGCCAAAAAAGATTTTCCTTTCTTTGTCACCTCTTTTTCAACCTGTTTTCTTTGCTGTTTCAGGTTGGTTGTAATGAAGATCAAAGCCAATCTTTTTATACTGCTCACTGGAGATTAAGTAAATTCAGAAGTTGGCATGAAAACATTCTAAATGATTTGAGTTCATTTAACATTGTGCCTAATAGTATTTTTGCTCATATATCTTATCAATTAAGGGGTAATTTTAGATAAGTGAATATCATTAGAGGGAGAAGTATTAAGTGTAGATATTTAGGCACTTATATTGGTTGAAGCAAGAATAATTTGATTAAATAATTTGGACAGATTCTCTCACTTTATAGTTCTATGAGAAACAAAGGGAGAAAATATCAGCTCCCTAGGGAACTGAATGGAATTGATAATCCTGTGGTCAAATAAGCAAAGAGAAGCACTTTACTAAAGATGGGACTTTCTGTCTTCATCAGAAAAATTGAAGCTACTCTAAAGAACTCCATTAATGATAATGGTGTCTCCTAGAAGAGCTGTGTGCTTCATGGTGTAGGTACTTGATTAAATGGCTAATTCACCATTTAACTGATCTTATTTTCTCCTCCTTCATCTTGCCCTTGAGATATCCAGAAGTAAATTATATGTATCTACTAGAACTTCTTTTCCTTACTCATCAAGGAATGTTGAACAGTGTCCACTATTCAGGGGTTCTCAACACCTGAAGATGGTAAAGTAAATTCCATGGGTGACTCTGTTTTCCTTGGGAGTATACCACCTAGCTACCCTCAGGATGTGAACCCCACAATGTAAAACTGGATATCATAGAAAGAAAGAAGTCACTTATTACACTCATTTTTCTTATTTTCAGAGAATAGGGCCCTTTACACTGTGGGCAAAGAAACTTGTTTCCTAATCCATGGCCCCATAGACCCCATTGGGAAAACTGCATCTCAAGTGATACATGAAGGGTAACCAAGAGCAAGCTGATTAGCAATTTCAAAAGGACCTCGAAAATTAATTAATGTCTATGCTGTTCCACATGAAATGTGATAGAAGAGCAGCTTTCAACCATACTGTTGTCACACATATGATTGATGACATTTTTATCTGTGGTATGGGGACTCACTCATTGTGGACATATCCACTGAGTTTTACTATGGACCAAGTATTCTTATAGAGACTAAAAATACAATAGTGAGAAAGCAGAAATAATTAGTTCCCTATTGGAGTTTACATTACAGTAATGCAGGCGTGTAATAAAGAAGGCAATTTTATCTTTCTTAAATACTAATAATGCAAAGGAAATAATGTAGAAAAAGTGAAAGTGGCAGAACACAGCTTTAATTTTGGATAATTTCTCTTGCTTTTATAAGAAAGTTATGTAAAGTCATGGAATCAGATAGAATACCATGTAAAGATGGAGACAGAGAAAGGAGTGATGCATCTACAAAACAAGAAACACCAAAGATTGTCAATGGCCTACAAAATCTAGGAAGAACCAAAAAAGGTTATTTTACAGATCCCACAAAGAGAAGATAGAAACATGGTCCTGTCAACACGTTACTCCAGGAACCTATCCTTCAAAACTAGGAGAGAATAAATAATTGTTGTTTCATCTGTGATATTTTATTACAACAGCTTTATTACACTAATATATCCATGAAGATAGAACCAACAGAAATTGTAGAGGAATCTGTGACTGCAGTGAGATAAAAGTAAAAAACAACCCAAAATTTTAGGTTGGAACAGTGGAAAGAATGAGGTTTAGGGAGGAGCTAAAGATGACCAATCAGTAAGCAACAAAATACAGAGCCTCCCAAGGAGAAACAACTCATATGCCAGAATAAAACATCCTTGAGAGATCCAGACAGAGGGAGATGGATTCTCTTGACACAGGAAGAAATTAAAACAAAAAGAAGCTCATCAAACATGCAGTCTCCAGGCTACCATTGGAACAGCTAAAATTACCGGACATGGTGCTTTCACTGTGAACCACCAAGCTGCCAGAACTCATGCCCGCCGTGATCCGCTGTGACCAACAGAGCCTCCCAAATTTGTTCCTGCTGCAACTCACAGGAGCCACAACCACACTGAAGTTGGAGATTGGTGAGCCCAACAGAGAAAGGAACCTGGGAAGGGACCTTCATTAATCCACAGTCAGTGCTGGGAATAAGACCCCCCACCACGGGAAGGGTGTGATCAAATGGGCAACATGTTGGAATTTGGCAGGAGGACCCTGAATTAGGAACAACAGTGACTTCCATTGGTTGCTCCCTCCCCAGAGCAGATTTGAGGGATTTGCTTGGCCTGGGTCACGTCCCTGGCCAGGACCCAATAAGCCATCCCAAACCGATTCCCTATGCCTAGCACACACTAACTTGGTAAAAGGCCCCTGAAATTTGACTGGCCTGGTGGGGAGGGGTCAGCATATGCAGCCCCTGTTAAATCTCAGTGACAAGAGCAAACAGGAGAGAGCAGAAATCCTTTGCCAGCCTGCTTCAGAAGCACCATAGCCAACAAGGAAAGGGGCTGAGACCCCCTACTATACCCCTGTATGGAAGAAACCAGAAACATGAAAAGAGAGAGAAACAAGAAAGAGACCCTAGCCCCAAACCCTGAGAGCATTGATCCAGGAGAGGGAAAAACAAAAGAGACTGAGGGCAGCAAACATGCAACATCAAACACAGCTTCAATGGACATTAAGAGATATCTTCAGGACCCTGTAGGCAAGCTCAAAACTGAAATATTAAACCAGGTAAAGCAAGATATGAGAAGATTAATAAAAGAAATGCTAAGCACCTCTCAAGAAGACACAGACAGGAGAAGGGAGGAACAACAAAAAAGGAGAGGAACGTTCGATAAAGAATATAAAGAAAATCTAGAATACATGAAGCAGATTCAAAGAGATTACCAGGAAATTTAAAACTCCATTGAAAGCTGGCAAAATTGCTTAAAAGAAACTAAGGATGGACTATCAAAACTTGATGACAAGTTTGCAATGTGTGATCATGAAAGGAAAGATCTCTTAAAAATAACAAGGAAACAGGCAGTAACAATACAAAGACTAGAAGATGACAAGAAAATCTATAATTTAAGAATAAGAAACATGAATGAAGAAGCAGGAATAAAAACAGGCAAATTACAAAGGCTATTCAAGGAAATAATTAAGGGAAACTTCCCAAGCATGGGAAAAGAAAATGACATTCGGTTATGTGAGGCATACAGAACTCCAGCCATCTACAACCAAAACAGATCTACACCCAGACATATAATAATCAAGCTACCAGAAATTCAATATAAAAACAATATTAAAAGCCATCAGAGAAAAGAAACAGATTACCTATAAAGGAAAGCCCATCAAGATCATGGCAGACTTCTCAACACAGACTATCAGATCAAGAAGAGCTTGGAGCACCTTTACCTTGAAATCAGGCACAAGACAAGGATGTCCCTTATCACTGCTCCTATTTAATATAGTACTGGAAATACTAGCCAGAGCAATTAGACAAGAGAGAGAAATAAAAGGAGTAAAGATAGGAAATGAAGAAGTTAAATTATCATTATTTTCAGATGACATGATACTCTACATAGAATACCCCCAAACCGCCATTGAAAGTCTCCTAGATATAATAAATAAATTCAGCAATGTAGCTGGATACAAAGTCAATACTCAAAAATCAATAGCATTCTTATGCACTAACACCAAAATCACTGAGAGAGAAATAAGAGAAGCCACACCCTTCACACTAGCATCCAAAAAATGAAATACTTAGGAATTAATCTAATGAAAAATGTAAAAGAGTTGTACAGGGAAAATTGTAATGCCCTGAAAAAAGAAATCGAAGGGGGCCTCAGAAAATGGAAAGACATCACTTGTTCATGGACAGGAAGAATAAATATTGTAAAAAGGCCATTCTCCCAAAATTGTTATACAGATTTAATGCAATCCCAATGAAAATACCACTAACATACCTCATAGATCTAGAGAAATCACTCCTAAAATTCATCTGGAAGCAGAAGAGACCTAGAATAGCAAAGGCAATTCTAAGCAGCAAAGCCAAGGCAGGAGCCATCACAATCCCTGACTTGAAGTTATACTACAAAGCTACTGTAATAAAATCAACATGGTGTTGGAATAAAAACAGACCTGAAGATCAATGGAATAGACTAGATGATACAACTATGAATACACTCAACCACCTTATCTTTGATAAAGGGGCCAAGCATGTTCACTGGAAGAATGACAGTCTCTTTAATAAATGGTGCTGGAAAACTGGCTATCCATATGCCAAAAACTAAAATTAGACCCATGCCTATCACCATGTACTAAACTAAAATCCAAATGGATCAAAGATCTAAATATTAAAACAGAAACACTAAATCTGTTGCAAGACAAAGTAGGTAAAAATCTTGAAGACATAGGGGTAGGTAGAGAAATCATGAACAAGAACCAAACTGCATGGGAAATACTTCCCAGAATCAATAACTGGGATCATATCTTATTAAAGAGTTTCTGCATGTCCAAAGAAATGTCCAGCAGAGTGAAAAGAAAACTTACAAACTTTGAAAAAATCTTAGTGAACTGTCCTTCCGACAAAGGACTTCTGTCTAGAACTTATAAAGAATTAAAAAAAAAATCAGACCCCGAAAATTCAAAGACCCAATCCAAAAATGGGCATCTGAGATGAACACACACTTCTCAGATGAAGAAATATGAATGGCAAATAAATACATGAAAAAATGTTCATCATCACTGGTCATTAGAGAAATGCAAATTAAAACCACACTGAGATACTATCTCACTCCAGAAAGAATGGCCAGGATCAACAAAACTACCAACAACAAATGCTGGAGAGGCTGTGGGGGGAAAAGGAACTCTTCTGCACTGTTGGTGGGAGTGTAGACTGGCACAACCACTGTGGAGGTCAATGTGGAGATTCCTCAAAAAGCTGAGGTTGGAGATCCCATTTGACCCAGCTATTCCACTCTTAGGCATGTTCCCAGAAGATCTGAAAACATCTTACCACAATGAAATATGCACACCCATGTTTATAGCAGCACAATTTGTAATAGCCAGATCTTTGTAATAGCCAGATCTTGGAAACAGCCTAAGTGCCCATCAACTGAGGAATGGATAAAAAAATTTGTGGTAATTTTATACAATGGAGTACTACTCAGCTATAAAGAATGATCACATTGAGATATTTATAAATAAATGGATGCATCTTGAATCTATACTCATAAGTGAAATAAATCAAACTCACATATATAAATACTGTATAGTCTCCCTAGTGTAAGAAATGGTAAGAGTACAGAAAATTTTAGGGAAATCATGGTTCACCATTATACTGATTTGATGTCTCATGTTTTCATTCATTGGTTGGAATGGTTTTATTCTGTTTTGTTTGATCTTAATATATGTGATCATATGAATAGTTACTTTGAAGACAAGACAATATGGCAGCCAGTGTTGATTTAATATCATCTTTCTCTGAAGTCCTACCTTGCTTTTGTTTTTCTATTACCATTGGTTCTATCATGTTGTGTCTTATTGAATTTTAATATGTATGATAGTAAAAGCAAAATTTTTATGGAAAATGAGATAAGATAGCAGCCATTGTTCATCTTTGATTATTTGGTTCAGAATGTCTTGGAATACTTCCATTCTCTTGAGTTGTCTTATTCTACTTTGTTATTCTTGACATTATTGTGTGTAAAGCTAAGCTCAACTATTTCAAAGAAAGAGACATTATGATAGCTACTGTTAATATCCAATTGTCTTGTTGTGAAGTGCTGTGTTGCTTGCATTGTTTTATTCTGATCTGCTTCGATCTGTCCTCTTTTGTTTTATTCTCTTTAAAATAAAAAAAAATTTAAAAAAGAAGAGCTTGGAGCAAAGTATTCCAAGCCCTGAAAGAAAATAACCTCCAGCTCAGATTGATGTACTCTGCAAAACTGTCACTAGAAATTAATGGAGAAACAAGATGCTTCCATGACAAAGAGGAACTGGGAGAATTTGTGAACACAAATCCAACCCTACAGAGAATACTGAAAGACATCCGAGAGAGAGAGAGAGAGAGAGAGAGAGAGAGAGAGAGAGAGAGAG